>PVHY01022556.1:0-22252 GCA_004024945.1 Uropsilus gracilis
GGTTCAGAGGGGCAAAGGATTCGTCATTGGACTGTGCACTGTGCCTTGGGGACCTTTGGGTCTGAGAATGGTGACTGGGGTAAGATAACTGCCACGTGCGGCTTTCACGACGTTTTGTTCTCCCTGTTCAGCTCCCTTGTTAATAAAACCCTGCTGTTAATTGGTATTTGGAGTGGCAACTGCTAGGCGCAGGTGAAACAGACCTTGGGGTTTGCAATTTGGAGGCTTTTGCCTCGTGCCCCGACCCGATATCAATCCCTGAGAGGAACTGTTAATGGGACAACTAACATTCATCTAAGAAAATATACAGGCAAACAAAAAAGATGAAATCACTTCATATCATCAGGGAATTGTGAGTGAAAACAGCACCTCTATCAACACTACATCTACAGAATGAGTACATTCAGGGCACAGGTGATGTTAGGTGCTAGTAGGAACATGGGGCAACAAGGATTCTCCTGTATTTGCTGGTAAGATCACACAGTAACAACTCCCCTTTGAAAGATCGTTGGGTGATTTCTTCTAAAACTGAACATTTTTACTACAGCATTCAGTGATCACACCCTTTGGTATTTCAGATATTTATAAACACTTTACTCATAAATGCCGAGATTTGGAAACAAACAAGATGTCTTTCAGTAGGAGGATGGATAAATAAACTATGATATTTCCAGATGAAGAATTGTTACTCAGCATTAAAATGAAATGAACTACCAAGCCATGAAAAGACAGAGAGAAACCTTAAAGGTAAAAGACTAAGTGAAAGAAGGAAACCTGGAAAGGAAATGATCACTGCCTTGTCCCAACTACATATTCTGGAACAGACAAAACTATCAGCAATATAAAGTGATCAGTGGTTGCCAGGGGAGCAGGATCAGGGGAGGGGTGAACAGGCAGAGAATGAGGGTTGTTATCTCAGGGGAAATACTCTGTATGTTACCATAATGATGGATATGTTGCTACACATGTTCAAACTCACAGAATATGCAATGCCAATAGTGAAATAAATGATGGACTTTGGGTGACTATATGTCACTGTAGCCATGTTGGGTGGAAAAGAAAAAATCATTTTTCTTCTACCTTGTGAGGTTCTTCGTTGAAGACACTGCCCCCACCAATGATGATAAAAAGAAATATTAACAAGAAAGAAAATCCCTCACCACTCTAATTAAATACATGTGGGAGGCCCCCAAAGACATGACTCCAAATATAGTCAGACAACAGTGGCTTATATACCTGAAGGACAGTAAAAGGAGCTGGGGGCTACCAAGAGGGGAAGGTAATTTAAGGGAAGATGAAGAGAGGTAAGGAATGGGGAACAAAGGTTGAGCTCTCTTGTAGAGAGATCTCTCAGATGAAAAGTTAATCTCTTGTAGTAAGTCCCCTCCAGCCACAGGCCAATATCCCTTACAGAAGGGCAACTTCTGTTTTCAGTTTCCTTTGTTTCTTCAGTTCCTCAAAACAATCCTTATGCCAAAGAGGTACATCCCAGGGTAGTATGTTCCACTCCCTTCATCAACAACAAATGCCCCACCCAGGTGGGGAAAGTTGATAATGGGGTAGAAGGCATTTAGGGAGGGTGAGGAGGTGTATGAAATCTCTGCTTTTCCTACAATTTTGTTGTAAATCTTAAACTATTACCAAAAAATTCATGATAAAGAAAATAGAAAAAAAGGAAAAACTAATCTTAGCTCTTCTTGCTCTTTTGTATGACTTATTTAACATGTGTAAGCTCGAGTTTCTTCATCTATGAAATAGTAATAATGATCATATCTGCCTCTTAGAGTTAGTGTGAGGATTCAATGTGAGGATGTGTTAGAAAGGGCCTAACACAGCCATCAACAATATAATCCGAGCATGTCACTCAGAAGCAGAGACATACACATATACACACAAAACAGCAGTAGAGATGATATGAAAGCTTAGATTATTGAGTTGGCTTTCCCACTGGGCTGGGAAGACAAGGGGAAGCACTGGATTGCCTTGTCAGTGAGGTTAGCAGCAGGACAAAGCCAAGCATTTGGGGCATCATGTTGCCTATCATGTTGGTACTCAGACTCCAGGTGATTATCAAGTCTGCACAGCATCCATCTGTCCCACCTCCCTCCTGACTTTCAGCATTAAGTTGCTCCCTCAGGTGGACATCCACCTAGCCGCTCACTTCTCTGACCTAAACCCACCCACCTAGCTGCTCACTTCTCTGACCTCAACCAGAACGGCAACCCCACAAGAGTACCCCAGCCCAATATGTAACCACTTACCCACATCAGCCCCACTAAGTGCTTTCCCCAGGGGCCAGGGCCTCATGTCAATTTTCTTCCCATTAATGATGAGGGACTGAACACAGCCTTCGAAGCCTCGATTTGTGCCCGTTGCTCTGACCAACCAGTAAGCGCTGGGCGCCCCACCAAGGTAGAGAGGTGTCCGGAAGGTAATTTTACTGTATTGGCCCTTTAAAAAAAAATGAACACTGAAATTTAGCACACAAAAGCAAAAGCAAACACAAAGAATTTTTACAAGAGATAGGATTTTATAGCCAAAGTGTTTCCTTCCGTCTGGTAAAAGTGAAGTGGTAAGGGCAAATTGGGTCAATCCTAAGGTCAGCATGGTGAGGGCAGACCTTAGGATTCAGGGGCAAACATAAGGTAGTATACACAGATGCTGACTGAAGAGATGGGTACTTCAAACCTTCAAATACGAGACTTCAAATATCTTACTTCAACAACAACAATAAAGACATTGACCTTCACAGTCACCATAGGAAATTCAGCAAACTTCTCAGAGTACATTTCCAGAATGGATGATTCTGGAATGTCTAGAAGGGAAGGGAAGGTAGATGGGAGCCAAGAGCAACCTAACAGGCAGTGTGCCATGCTGGCATCCAAAATAAACTCCCTCTTTCCAGCCCTGACACCCATTGGCTGTGTATCTTGGATGGGTCACAGGGTTATTCTGTGCCTCCGAAAGTGAGAGGGCTAATTTTATGTCTCCATAGGCTGACATTTACCATTCCCCTCTCTCTGTCACCTTTATACTGTATCCTGCAAGACACATTGTGGGGGGTAGAGGAGAGATTGCCAAACAAAGTATGTTGCAAACTATTCTGAAATTTGCTCATAGTTACAATGTTTTTGCAAGTGTTACTACAGTTGGGACATTTCCAATCTTAGACCAAACCACAATCTGGATTATAGGTTTCAAGGTGACAAAATACAGATTTGAACATGAGGTGGGACAAAAATAAGGTGCTTGTGGTCACTCTTTTTTATTTCTTTTTTTATTATTACAGAAACATCTCATTTAGTTGAATTAAGGAGTGAAGGGGGAGGGAGAGAACACACAGTCAGAATATGAAATGTCCAGAATGTAAGCCACTGAAATGTAATCTTCATCCTTTATAGTTTTATTATCCAAAAGAGAACATATAATCATGGTTTTATCTTTATTAGCGAATAGACAAAAATCACTTGCAAATAGTGTGTTGACTATGAAGTAGGCAGCTCTAAAGTACTTACAGTGGATTTAAAAATTAATTAAGTTGCTTGCCAGACACTGCAGGCTGCTGTGGTTAGATGCGCTGTTTGCCCTGTTGACTTATTTCAAT
Source organism: Uropsilus gracilis (assembly GCA_004024945.1). Taxonomy (NCBI): domain Eukaryota; kingdom Metazoa; phylum Chordata; class Mammalia; order Eulipotyphla; family Talpidae; genus Uropsilus; species Uropsilus gracilis. The sequence goes on from PVHY01022556.1 coordinate 3,605, forward strand.
AACATCATCAGGATTCATTCCTCTGGAGCCCATCTTCACTCCTTTGACCCTATTTCTTGATCCAGAATCACCACAGCAGGGTCCTCAAATCTCAATTCATTTCTCCATTTCTGCACTCTTCATTAAGCATGTTGCAGGTCTGGGTAGCTCCTTTGATACTCTCTTGACCTGTCTCTGCTGAGGGTTGTCTACAGGCCCCTGGAGCAGCTTGCCCACCTGCACAGAGAACTAACAGTGCTGTGGAATTTGCATTTCTCCAAAATTTGCATCTTCTACCAATTGTGCTGAAGCGTGAAAGTCCGACTCTCTTACTTTGGGTTGGGATTGTTCAGAGGTATAACTTACATGTAGAATTTCCGCGAGAGATCAGGTTAACGTCAGATTTGGAAGAATTCTGCCTGAGATCTCACTAGTGCAGAGTTCACCTCTTTCCTGTCCACCTCTTGTTCTCACTTGCCAGTTTCTTAATGTATCAGAACTCTCATGTCCGTTTCTGGGAAATCCTGATCTTAGGTATTACCTTCCAAGATAATTTACTAAACATTCTGCATCTTTGGTCCTGCCTATACCACTTGCTTAGCAAGGCTCAGTAGAACAGAAGCAAATATCCTGAGTAACCACAAAACTAAATGCTTCTGGCAATTCTTATATTCTTTAAAATCATAGACTCTTTTGAGTTGGGGAAAAAAATATCAAGATTCATATAATTCAAGTTCCCACTGATTGTAGCCTTCTTTGTACATTCCAAGCAAAGGATGTGACTAGGTTGTTTTTTGAATAAGGATGCGGAGATATCTCCTGAGATCCTTTGTTGTACTCCTGCCTATCTTTGGTGCAGATGAAGTTGGCCCCCTGTCACTCTCCCAACTGTTTTTAGTGTTGAGGGTCCATAGATTATGTCCTTCAACCCCAAAACTCTCCTTTTGACTCTGGGATAAACAAAAACATAAACTACAACTATTCTTGCCTCCGTTTTCTCTTCTCCTCTTCTGAAATTTCAAGTCATCTTCCTGTTCTAGTGGCCATCTTTTGGAGACATATCCCTCTTGGAGAATGATCACAGATCTGAATGCAGCTCTCTTATGAAATGAGATGATGATGACCATGAAAGCACTGGAGACTATACAGATAATTGTCAGGCTGGAATAGGATTGTTACCTCCCTTAGTCTAGATGCTATACCTCTATTAATACAATTTCTTTCACGTGCAGTTACCACATGGCCTTGTTTGTTAGTCTTCACTGAACTTCTTTGTTTAAGTCCTGAGATAATTTCACATGTGTAGCTCCCACAGCAGCATCCCTACCCTGTCTTCATGACAGCATTTTGGACCCAAATTCATAGTTTCTTTGTTCCTAACAAACTTTATTTTGACACATTAAGGTCTATTTTCTGGCAGTTATATAACTCTGTGGTTCATTTATTCTGCCTTTTCCTTCCCCAGAAATAGGTAAATAAGTGATCTCCCTGGATTCACATTTATTGTATTTGGATTCTTGTTCCTTTGAAACTCCTGGAGTCCAAATTAATGAGTGGTTTTTTTGGTTGTTGTTGTTTTGTTTTGTTTTTGATCAGCGAGGCATGGCCCTTTATATAACATGTCTTGCCAGCAAAGAAGAGTGAGGAGTTCAGGGACGGAGGAAACTGCATATTTATACACAAAGGCTTTCTTGCTATATTTTTCCTCAGAGAATATGGACAGCTGCCTATTTATAATTATAGGCTCCGTTCCTTGGCAGGTTACTAATCCAAACTGTTTATTCCGAACAGTACCCTAAAAGTGCCCAGAGCATGGCAAACATGTGAATACTTAAGGTGATTTGCTGAGTAGTCCAACAGTGAAATTGTTTTCCTATAATCATGCCCCCCCCCCTTGCCCCCCACCACCTAAAGGTAGATGAACTAACTGCTCCTGCACATTGAAACAGGTGAACTCCAGGACCATTTTCTAAAGCCCTAAGATTGGATTACTCTTGCCTTAAAAGTAAGTTTTATATTTGGTCCTGAGAGTAGTTTTAGTCTTCCAGTGTGGGCTTTCCTTTACCTCTGGCATTAATGTCCTTCTGGAAAGGGAACATATCCTTGAGCAGGAGACCTACTGTGTGGCCCTCCACCCACAGGTAAAATGCTTGCAATTTCAATCTTTTCTATAGACATAGCGATGGGCACAGCCCTGAGAACCCACCTACTAGGGACGATGCCATGCAGCATGTGAGGTTCAGGTTGCATGCTTCCACCATGTATGATGGCCCACCAAAGCTCACCTCCTACCAAGTGTCCTCAGCTCTCTGGGGGTAGGACCCGCTGGGATGCTTATGGAAGGTGCTGGATGGTGGGCAGGGAGCAAGGCATACTTACCTGGGACTGGCCTGTTACTGGAGTGCCATTATTGAGCTGCAGCAGCCCGTTGAGGCCGTCTCTGTAGAGCGTCACCATGTGCCAGGCCCCCAGTTTGACTTTGGTCTCACTTGTGATGATGGCGACCCCAGTTCCACAGTTAAACCTGTGGGAGAGGAAAATGAAAGGAAGTTTCCTCGATCAATCAGTTCATCATGTTTTTCGGTTTTAAGGATATCCTTTCCAGGGCAACGGCTTCCTTAGGAGTCATTCTGTTTGGAGCTGTGTTTACAAATACCAAGCATTGTTTAAATCTACACATGGAAGAGCAAGATGTCTCCTGCTGGGAACTAGGAGACAAGATGTCTCCTGCTGGGGGAACTGCTGCCAGCCTAGTTCTCTCTATTCTGTCTGCAGAATCCTTACATGGGGCCTTCTTCAACCTGATTTTCTCAGTAGCTTAGAAAATGATAGGCAACTAAGGTCTTGCTCTTGCTATCGGAGATTATCAGATGTTTTAATGTGGATTCAAGGTGCTGTGAATTAGATTCTGATTTTTCTGCTTCCAGGGATTCCTTGGGGAACATTCTCCAACTCTCAAAGGACAGCTCAATGATAGCAATAAGATGCAAGAAAAACAAAGTCTTTGCACTCATCTTGGCAAGTTGGCCAGAGTTGCCATCTGTGCTCTTCTGTGCCCAGGTGTGGGTGTGCTGCTCCAGGAAGCTCCAGCACAGGGGCAGAGTGGGCTCAGAGGGAGCATTCTTAGAAGGTTGCCTGATATGTTGCTTTTCCCAACCCTCTTTGTCCTGGAGCAGCCACCTACCGCTATGCCTGACAGACTTATGACTCTCATTGACCAACTTCCACACAACCACTATGTCTCGTCCCCCTCAGTTCCTGACATTGTCAGTGAGGAAGAATGCCTGCTTGTCACTGTCCCAACTAGGGGGTTACTCATTGCAGCCTTCCTTTGTCTCATGACCTCTGTGGAGTGGTATGTGGTCGAGATGCACTAGACCTAGAGGGAATCTAGAAACACCAGGAGCAGTTGCCACGTTGGAAAGCTATAGTGCTACTGGGAGCCCATCAATCCTCCAAGTGACCCACACAGGGTCAGAACCATTGCCCCAGAGGCTGATGCACCAGCCTTCTATCAAACATTTAGCCAAGGAGTGAGGCCCATTTTCTATCCTAAGTGGGATGTTCACAGTCTAAGTTAAAAAATAAAGACTGGTTGATGCTTATTGGATGTTAGTTAAGTGCCAGGGGATGCTCTGTTCACCTCAGTGAGTTAATTTATATCATCTTCACAATGGCTCAAGGAGGCAACGTTAACTCTGAGTAGTTAAATCATTTGCTTAAAGTCAAAAGGCAGGGATTGAATGCTGCTCTCAGGGCCTTAACTGGTGCATTTGTTCTCAAAGAGATGCAGTCCCCAGCCTCTATGTGGGAGATCAAAATGTTCACACCACAAGACTCTTCCCAGAAGGCCATAAGCAAACTGAACGTGGCTTCCAAAATGTGTCAGGAGAAAAATGACCAAGGTGCAGGAGATAAGCCAAACAGTTCATGACAGTCCCTGAGAAGAGACAAAGAGGGAGTTTATGTCTCTGGGAACCCCTAAGTCCTGGGAGTGTGGAGGCTCATCTTTGCCCTTTAGGGTTGTCAATCATGTCAGTCACAAAAGGACACATATAAGATGCTGCTTCTTCCCTTCACATCCACTAGGAGTCCAGGAGAGAAGGGACTCGACTGCTTTGACTAGCAACTGCACTCCCAGAATCGACAACAGTTTCTGACACCTTGGGGTTGCTCACGAAACATTTGCTGTTGAATGAGTGACTGGTTGTAAGTTCCCAAACTCAAGTTTAAAAAGTCACTGTGCAATCCTGATACTCTAGTATTTAGTAAGTATGTCCATTCTCACAATACACACATTCTTCTTTGTATGTATTCTTCATACATAATACAACAATTAAGTAATAAATAAACTAAAAACACACTACAACAATAAAATAAAGGGTAGTATTAAAAGATCCATGGATTTGATGGGAGTTACCTGAACTGGAGCGAGCGATGGATGATCGCCAGGGACATGAAGTCACCCCTCCCATGATCGTTCTCTCCACAGTAGAGCAGTAAGCCATCTTCTGCCTCTGCCTGTTACACAAACAAAGCTCACGTGAATGATAAGCATCTCCTCTTCCATAAGGCATGACCTGGAAACATTCATGAATATGAAATGTGGGCATTTTCCTCTGTAGTCCAATTTACAAAGGGCAAGCATGTAGCCCCTAATCAATTCCCAGCTACCTGTGCCCAGTTCATTTTCAGTAAGCAAATGGCAACTATATAAATGGGTATGTGTAATGGCAGTGAGGTGAGAGCAAGGTGCCCCATATTTGACCTGCTGCTTATTTGGTTTAGTGGATTCACCAGCAGAGCTTCAGGAAAATCATGCCTAAAAAGACAATGATCACAGAGATGCTGTTCTTGTGCTCATCAAGTTTCTTATCACCTAAAGTCATTCCACTTTTCCTCCTTTATTTCTCTTTGCTTCCCTTCCTCTGGAAAAGCATGCAAATTTGCTTCTTTGCTTCTACTAGAAGAGCAGGGTGCTAAAAACAACCCAGCTCAGGGATTTCCTGATCTCTACCCTCAATGGCTATTCTTGACTGGGACAGGTCATGTTTTGGAAACTCAACTGAGACCATGATCTCAAAGGAGATTAATTAATTAAGTCTTTTCACATCTAAGATGCTCAAAACAATCACTTCAGTTGGCAGTGCTAGAAGGCACTAATCTAAGTTGCAGTGGGTTCAGGTCAGAGAGCACCTAAAGGGTAATCGCTGGGTGCCAAGGTGGTGGTGAGCAGTGCAGTTGTCCATTTGTCCAGGTGCAGTCAAAGCAATGAAACAGACATCCAGGCTCCCTGTACAAGGGGTTATGGAATGGAGAATGTGTGGTGTCTTCTGAAATCCTGGCTTGGGAAGATCATGAGCAACATAGCTGGGACCTCAACATTGTCACTGGGAAACTACTGACCAGAGACTTCCCTGACTCAATAATAAACAGAACTCACTCTCCCCTCTCTGGCATCCTTGACTGTGAGAATGTGCCCATTGTTCTTGGTACCCTGTGAACTAGTGTAAATACAGGGAGTATTTGTGTCATATTTACCTCCCTGATTCCTCTCCCCCCCCCTCCCTCTTGATGTAGCACATCGATGTGTTAAGATTGACAACACACACCCATCAATGAATCTTCTTACCCTAAATTCAAGAGTAATTTGAAACGTCTGATAGGAGTTCTTCAGAGGTTCAAAGGTCACATAGGAGTGACCAAAGAATTGAGGGTACTGTATAGCAATATCTGAAAAGAGAAAAAGAAAATCAAGAGTGCTGTCTCCTCACCTCTTCAAATGCAAAAATCAAAATACACCAATGACTGGACATCTGTAGGTGAAAACTCCCAATCATTGTAAAACCTAGCTTACTGTCTGCTTTTCTCCACCTTTATTCCTACAATTATCCTTCTTAAGGACTTTGTGCTTCTGAATTTTTTAGGAAGAAACTGGACTTTTGGCAATTTTAACTTGTTACTTTAAAAAGAAATCAATAACTTTTTAAATACTGATACTACTTTGCAGCTTTGTACCTGTGTAACATAAGTTGATCAAATTATTGTCTTTCTGAACCAATCTTCACGCACATGCTTTGACTTCCTTTCTTCAACAGAGATGTGTTCATGATAATACCTATACGACCGAGGTGTTATGTCCCAGATGATTTATTAGGAGTTCCTAAGTACTGCATATTTAGCACATATCCAGTGTGTTGCTATCTTACTATAAACAATAAAAGTTGCCTCACAATTGTCTTGGTATGGCTAACTTATTTACCAATTCATGAGTGAACAGGGTCAACACAGAGGCATATGTGAATCACAAAACTGCCCTTTGGCTCCCTACAGGGACAGCCCACCACCATGTCCTTCCCCCACCAAGATCCTACCTTCTGAGCAGCTCTCACCACCTTTGCCCAGGTTGCAGTGGCATCTCGAGCCCTCCCAGGTGTAGTCGTTGGCACAAAAGCTGTCAGCAGAGCAGAGTGCTTCATCACAAGCCATATCAAAGAGTCTGGGTGGCACAGCCACACTATTCTTGTCTTTCTTCTCCATGAGAGTGGGTTGGGAAGTCACTATGGTAGGGGCAGAGGCTGTGGTAGGAGGCACTCGCCTAGAAGCAGTGTTTGGGTTTGAGATAGGTGCTATCTGGGGTTCCACCATTACTCTCTTATTCCCTCCTTTGATAGCAGGAAGTGGTTTAACCTAAAGTCAGAGAAAGAAAAGAGTTCAGGATTCACACAGAGTAGTCACAAGCCAGCCTTCTTTATGGCTGGTACCTTGGAAATATGGTGGCTTTTGAAACTTCCCAGTCCCCTAAAATGTAGATGGAGAACAGAGTGCTAACCCATTTATGGATAAAGAATTCAAGGCTTGGGATTTTAAGTATCTCGCCCTGTATTACTCAGAAAATGAGTGGTAAAGCTGATACAACATGATTTATTATTCGAATACCACAGAGACACATTACTGTGTCAAGGAATTGTCCATTTCCTTATAACACCTGACTTGATTTAAAATTTTCACTTGGAAAATCTAAATGTATTTCTTCCAGATTGTCAAGTCAGCAGGCAGCTAACTATAGAATATCAGCATGGCTGGTACTTAGTTACTACTAATTTATGATCACCTAGAGCCTTAATATTCAGAGGAAATAAATAAGTGCTAAAAGCAAATGTAAGTAAATTTTAAGTAATATGTTCATAGGCCATTAGCTAAATTGCCTTATTCAGCATGAAAATAAAAACAACCTATGTTTTAAAAGCAGAGATTTTTTTTACCTCTTCAAAGGAAATATCCAAATCTATGTCATCATCAGTTCCTTCATCATCCTCACCAGCTCCTGTGTTGGTTATATATTGGGGTCCATAGTGGCCACTTCCTCCATCCTTAGGACCTTCACAGATAAAGGTAAGACAGTGCTGTAAAGATGTGCCTGCTAGCCCTTTTCTAGTCCAATTCAGCCATACATAAACCTGTGCTGAGGGGATCAGGGCATATTAGAAAAACACAAGGGATTCAACACTGAAGAGGAAGCATCAATGACCCCAAAACATGAAAAACGTTTTCCTGTGCCAATAAAAACTGGAAAGAATGGTCATTTTATACCAACACAATTCACAAAACCATAAAAGTTAGGCAATAGGAACTATTTCTAAGGATGGGATCAGTCTGGTCTCTTATAAATTAACGTGAGATGTGGAAGTCACTACAATCACTTTGCAAAAGACTTGGAAAGGTTATAGAAAGTAGAAAATGGTCACCTTATGGCTCAGTAAACTCACACCAACTTCACAAATTTATGGAGAAACTCTTCTGCATGTGTAACAGGAGACTGTGCATAAAACATTATAACAACAGAATTTGTAACAGAAAAATTTCCAAATTTGCTACTAATACTGTGAGATGGCACTTGAAATATCTATCACCTGAGAATTAACACTGATTTATGGCATAGCTATAGGCTGGAATACTACATAGCAGGGAAAATGTATGAACACCTGTTTAATGCATCCATACGACTTCAACTCAGACCCAAATGCCCCCGTTGCAGAGAAACACATCCATTTGATGCCATTTATATAAAAATCAAAAACAAGTAAAATTTGGTAGTTATTTATATACATAGTTTAAACTCTTACAAAAAGTATGACTGAAACAATTATCTTGGGGGGGGGGGTCAGAAGAGAAGATGAGAGAGATGTGATCCAGGGACTTTCACAAGTACTTTATAATAATCTACTTCCTAAGTTAGGTGATGGGTACATGTGAGCATTCACATTATTTTATGTACAATACATATATATGCTTGATGTCTGCATATATATTCTATTAAATATATATATAGATATATATAGAATATTCTATTAAATATATATATAGATATATAGATATATATAGAATATTCTATTAAATATTCTTTAAAGCAAAACAGACATTTTAATAGAGGAAACATTCCCAAACCATAAAAGGAGCCTTATGTGGTATCTTGGGACAGAGTTCAGGGATGGAGGTAGGGAACTATTTCCAGGGAGATCTTTTAGAGCCAGAAGGTGGGCTGAGCAAAATTGGTTGGGGACAATACAGGCCATTGTGCTTTGGGAGATGATCAGATTAACATTACTGTTCAGTTGTCATGCACAATTATCTAGTGACTAGGTTTGCCATAGGAAGCACCTCTCCAGGATGTGGAAGCCTTGCAAAGTGCTGGTGCACAGTGACCCCATCTCCCTCTAGGGGACTTGAGTAAATGTAGGCACCAGCTGCCTTCTCTAAACAGATACACCAGCTCTTAGGGCAATGTAATTCTGACAACTTAACAACTTTTGTAGGTGGTTGACCCCTATTATCAGACATCCAGTGTTTAGATGACTGATAAGGAAAGAAGGAAGGGAGGAAGGAAGGAAGGGAGGGAGGAAGGAAGGAAGGGAGGAAGGAATGAAGGGAGGAAGGAAGGAAGGAATGAAGGGAGGAAGGAAGGAAGGACATCAAGTGCATAAATTAAAGACATTCTGCTTTCTGAAAAAGTAAGTCAAATGCCTTTCTCACAAAAGTAAACTCACTCTCCTTTAAGAAAAATAGCAAACCACTGACAACAGAGGAGGAAGAAATGAAAGAAAAGGAGTGTGGGAAGCCTCAGTGAGTACACCACTACCCAGACATTTCCTAGACCTGGAAAAGAGAAACATGGTCCCAGGTCATTCAGATGAGCTATTTCCAAGTGTTGGAGAACATCTTAGTGAAGGTGGGTTAACATGGGGAAGATAGCATTTTCACAACCTTCTCACCAATTCCCCATATTTTCAATTAAAATAGACCTACATATAAACTGAAAATTCATGTCTGTGGATGCCAGATTTATACCTGGATGCAAGTCTCAGCTAATCTAGCAGCATGCAGCCTGCACAGCTATATGCCAGATGTTTTCACACCAACAGACATAAAACACTTGAAGAAAGCCTCCTTTTCTCTTGTCTTCTTTTATCTGTATCTTTCTTCCTTTCTTCTTGCTTCTGTCTCTCGTTCTCTAGGTCTCTTTATTTTATCTTCTCCTTTCTCACTTTCCATTTTTAGGTTTATTTCTCTCATATATTCAGACTTGTTCAATTTCAGAAGAGTTCACTGGCAATAAAAGAATTGTATGAAATATACATGACACAGACTGGGTTTCATCTTCAGTAGTTGGTTTTTCTACTTTCAGGATCTTCTCTCATTTCCTTTTCCTTATTTGCCAATCTTGCACTCATCTCATCAATATCAAGATTCTTCTCATTTCATCTTACAATATCCTGATTGAAAAAAAAATTCAGCCCTACAGTCTATCACCTATATTCTTGGTTCCTTGGTCCAGAATTCAAGGATCTCAGAGATAACTCTTTAGCTTCCTTCTTTCCCCATCACCACTTATGGAAACTGCCTCTCTCCAACTTAAGAGGTACTGCTGGGTGCTTAATAATACACTGTCAAACTTTACAATAATCCTGAAAGGTAATATGGTTAATTTCATTTCTGTAGACTAAGTAAATTGAAGCTCAGGAATTAAATGATTTGACTAAGATCAAAGACTTCTATCTGGCCAAACTAGAACTCAAAGTCAGATCTGTTTGTTGCTGCTTTCTCAGATCCTGTGAGAGCAGCAGACACCATGAAGGTTCAGAGCCTGGGAGTTAAAATGTTCACATTTATTGGTCACTTTACTCTGAGGAGTTTCTCATGTATTGCTTCTGTTAACATTCACATAATCCTGTGAACTTAGTATGCTAGCTCCCATTTTATGTGAAGATATGAACCCAGAAAATTTAAATAATTTGCTCAAAGGTAATATACCTAATAAACAGCAGAACCAGAATTTATAATTGGTCTCTCTTTTGATCACAGCACACCACGTATTAGAATCAGTTTTGGCTTCCCCTTCTTTTTTTTTGACTAAATTGAAGCTTCATCTATTTTGGAGTCAGAGTTTTCCTCAGAAGAATTTGATGTTCTCTTTTTGTAAATATCACTTGACTCTGGTCTTTTGATGATACACCTTCTACTCTGTCTCCACAAAAGGCTTGCCAACTGGAAAGAAGGGCAAGCTACATGTCAGATCATGGGCAAGGGTATGGGAGATGGCAATGTGGAGATGAGCTTTAGTCAAAGGCTGGGATAAGAAAACACCAGCTGGCTGTCACCAGTAGATCAGTTTTGTTATTCTGACATTTTTACACCACATAAAACCAGGCTCCCTTCCTGCTTATTCTGAAAATACTCCTTTATAACACCATTAGCTTGCAATCACATATTTATTTGTAGGATAATTTCATAAATGACTCCCCTATTAGACTGTGAACTCCTTGAATAAAGCAATACTGTGGATTTCATTAACCATCCAAACCTCACTGACTGCCCACCTGGCACATTGTAAAAACTAACAAAAAACATGGGAAAGAAAAAAATGAACTCTTGGAATAATTTAGATATGATGAAATCATGTAACAGCAGCAATTATCTGGGTTCTTAATAGCAACAGTTCAGGCACAAGAGGACCCACACAGAGAATTTACAAGTTAATTATAATTCTTTCCAGAATTTGAAGTTAATCATGCTACAGAACTTTCTTGGAAAATTATGAATACCCAGAACCCCTTCTGGGATTGGTCGTCCAAGTGACTCTTCTGCATTAATTATTTGGCCCGGGCCACATGCTTTAAGTGATGTCAGTCCTGCCAACCTGGCCAAAAGTGACTGAACCAGAAGCTATCCCTGAACCTAAGACAACCACATCTATACCAACAACTTCTGAGGGGTTTTGATACGAAAATCTACCCAAAATTGGCTTTATATTGGAGGGTGAGGCAGGTGTCTAATATCACTTTTTCTCCCTTACCTGCTTCTGTTTTAGGTCCCGTGAAAGCTAAAAATTGTATTTCTGCACTTCCAACACACTTACAGGGAGTAATGTGACAGTCTGGGTCAGCCACGTACAAGTGGAAGACACTGGACCTTCCTTTCTCTTTGCTATTGTTTCTGGCAAAGAAAGTGGTTGTGGTGGTGGAATACACTGCAGCTCGTGATTTCCTAATTGAAACAGATGAAATTTGAACACTTCAATTAGACCGTCTTTCCTGGGAACTGTGCCAGCAGGGTGCATGCTAATGAGTATGGCACAAGAGCTTAGCTGTGGTCCTGAAGGCCAGTGGACATGACTTATGGCTCAACATGCTCAAAACTAGCCATGGATGCTCAAGGGCTCAGAGGGTCTGCAAGCGTGCTGAATGGCTTCCTTTGCCTTCATTCCCTCCCAATCTTCTGGAATCTTTCCCTCTAACTGGAACGAACCTAACTAACCCAAGGACCTGTTGTTTCAGGTGTGGTATGGCTGGGGAGAGAACAACTCTAGGTCCCAAGCACAGGCACATATGTTTATTCTATCTGCTCATCACACTCATCAAACTCTTGTTTGACCACAGCCTGAAACAGCACTCGAAGCGTCAAGTGACTTCTGGGCTCTTCATCTCAAAGTATCTCCAAGTCCTTTAAAGCTACCATACAGAGGAAGCACCAGCTGTGTCTGAACTGGCAGGGGTGCTGCCTCTCCAAAAATATGAGCCACTAACCAAGCATAAGCCACTGTACCTTTTTCCTTCAGAGACTCCTTTTCTAAAGATAAAGAGGCCCCGAAAGTTAGGCAGATGGCAAGATGCCAAGGTGTTGGGCCTTGCTTCTCTGCTACCTGCTGTCAGAGGAGATACACAGGGAAAGCATAATGCGAGAGGAGGCTATGAACACAGCAGGAAAACCAAGAGCTGTGTTTTCAACGTGTTGTGCTGGAAATCTCGGGCCTAGAATCTCTGTTACTTCTCAGAATAATGAATAATAATGTACTGACAACTCTCTGTGATGACAACCCAGGACTGGAGGTGCAGAGGGCAGAGTGAACTTTAGACTAGTTGAAACGTTTCTAACTCGTTGAAACAATGGCTGACTTCAGGAATTCAATATGATGTGTAGGGCAGATTGTCAATGTATTTGTTAGATAAGAGGGTGCGAATGAATGTCCTCTGTAAGAGTGAAAGCTCTGCACATGGTAAAAGCAAAATAAAAGAGAGACTACAGTGTTAATGGAGTCAGTGCCATTGTTTGCAGTGTCTAGTCAGTCATTTTCACTGGCGGTTTAGTAGCAGTGCCAATTGCCAACTAGTAATGTAGAAAACAACTGTCAGGAAGATGAGGATAAAATGGTGAATGTTCTCTCTCATTGTGTACTTCCTTTCTTACTCTCCACTCCCTCTCTCCCTCCATGGGATAATGTGGAAGTATAACTAGTGCTTGAGTTATTTGCTTTCATAACTCTACTGTTAGGAATTTACTGTAAGAAAATAGAAGTATTTTTCAAATTTCTACTATCATTTAAATATTGTTTTGAAGCTGGGCATGGTGGCGCATGCCTATAATCCAAGCACTGTGACACAAGAGGCCTGGGATCACTAGAGTTCACAGGTTTGAGATTACTCTGGGGAACATAGCGAGACCTCGTCTCAGAAAAACAGTCAGGCATGGTTGCAGGTGCCTGCAATCCCAGCTACCTGGGAGGCTGAGGCTGGGGATCGCTTGAGTCTGCGGGATTGGGAACTACCCTGGGCAACATAATGAGACCCACTCTCAAAAAAAAAAAAAAAAGTTTTGAGAAATTCAGTGGCAGGTAATCTGCTTATGGGATGACTTTGGAGAAGGTCACCGTGCTGTTGATATGAGGCGTGGGGTGTAGAGGACTGGCACACGTATTGAGGAGGAGTAAACAGAACATTTTTAAACAAGTGAAAACAGTGACTATGGACACACAATAGCTCTGGTTTGAAGGAAAGCAGAGAAGTGAGGTGGTAGGTGGAGGGGATGTGGAGTCAAGGGTGCATTTTCTGTGAGCATGGGATGCTGGTTTGTATGCCAATGGAAATGAGCTAGCAGGAAAGCAGAGTGAAGGATTGAGAGGAGAGAAGAGATAACAAATACAGCACTAACAGGGACAGTGTGCTCTCCAGCTGATTTCCTATGAGAGAGGGTACAAGGGTTCATATCTTGTCCTTGGGAACCAGGAGGGAAAAGAAAGAGCCTCAGGGGAGAAAGAAAAGAAGCAGAGGGCAGTGGCTCTTGACAGCGGGGAGACACACACACACCTGTGCCCACAGGGGAGTGGGACAGGTGCTGTCATGAGACTGAGGACCAAGGAATCTGGGTTGCTTAAAGTGGTAACCATGTGGGCATTGGCTGTGATTCTGCTCTCTTTCAGGTATTCTGATCAGCAACTGGCTTAACTCAGAGACACTTTCACCCTCTCAGTCTGCCTTTCTCCTTTTAGATAAGGTGTTAGGAGATAATTTTCACCACCACAAAATTCTCAATGATATCAACAGTGAGAGTGAAACAAAGACATGATCACAGAGACTGAGTTTATCACTAACAAACTTTTAAGGATTTACTGAAAAGTATACCTTACGAAGATGGAAAGAGCAAAAGCAAAGAATAGAGAACAGAGAAACTGGTAAATATGTGGTTATCTAAATAAGCACTATTGTGAAAAAGAAAGCCTAAACTTGTGGCTGTTAAACAAAGTGGAACAAAGGTACCATAAAGTAAATGTTAGATATGAGAAGGAATTAGTTTGATTGAAGCAGTTAAATTCCTTTGATTGTATAGAGTACAGTTTAGCTGCTGATCAACTTTGAACTGTAAAAGTTTGAAAGTTAAAAATTTATGTGTAGTCAATAAAAGAAAGCATACATTTCATCCCACTAGAGGGGAAGGGAACTACATAATTCAATAATATCAAATAATAAAGCATATAAAATATAGTCAACAAAATAAACAATAAAAAACCTAAAAATAGAGGGTTTATAATCAATACTACAGAAATTAAGAAAGGACCAAACCAAAGGTTCCCCAATCCCAAAATGGAAAGCCCAGTAAATAGTGCAAAATAAGATGGCAGAACAAGCAAAACATTCCAGCAATAACTGAAATACAATAAACTTGTAATTGAAACAGTGCTGCCAGAGTGAATTTTTAAAAGTTAAACTTTGTATTTCCAGGAAGTACCTAAAACAATAAGACAAAGAATGATCAAAACAAAGTCATACTGTCTGTAACTATATCTATATACTACAGGGAAGTCATGAATATATATATATATATATATATATATATATATATATATATATATATATATATATATATATATATATATATATATATATATATATATATATATATATGGAAGGAAACATAGGTATATATTCCTGACTTCTATACACACATATCAAAGTCAGGAATGCTAAATGCATATCCTTCAGAAAGAGGAGGGGGGCACAGGGGTACCCCAGTATCTGAAATGTTTTATTTTGGCAACACCGAAAAAATGTGATAGCTGTGGAGATGCAGCACAGTCAGGTCACGGGAACACAGGTTAACCTGGTATTTTTCTGCAATGCTTGAAATTGCTCGTAATAAAAACAAAGCAAGTGATAAAGCCTGAATTTTATAGCAGAATGAAAATCCACACTTAATCCATACCTAAGATAATAAGAAACAAAAACAATGCTGTAAAAACTTGAATCAGTTGATGTGGGGATAAACCAGAGAAATTCTCCCAGATTGTTGAGGAAAATGTCAAAGGTATGAAAATACATGAGAACAAAATAATAGATCTGGATATGGATAGAGAGGACAAGGTGCAAGCGATTGAATGATGAGCATCTTTTTAGAATTTGCCAGGATAATGGAAACAGAAATAGGAAAAACATAAAAATAAAACTGTCTGAATGGAGGGGTGGGGGGGAAGACCTGAGAATATAGTTTGAAAGGGTTGTTTCCTAAAACTAACAGACCTGTACTGAGCTATAGACAAGGTAGTCTTAGTACAGAGAAGTCTTTAGGATTCACTATGACTTCTGTATAGACAAAAAGTTGGACAAGTACAAAATTACTTGACATTGAAATAAATGGTGCAGGAGATGATTTATGTGGATTGTATCTGTCTTAGTAGAGACAAATTCAGCAGGAAAAGAAGTTCTACTACCATCACAGAGTGTTTGAACTAAAAAGAATCAAGATACCTCTGGTATTGAATAGGAGATGTGTATTTGGTATTGATCTCTAAAATACATGCAAGAAATTTGCTGAATAATTCTAAAGGATATATTAATCATCATTGCTCCAAATTTTCTAAGGGTTTCTTCCTGTCAAGTTTGAGCACTCCCCTTAGAAATGCCATTACTCAACTAGAATTCAATTTTTAATGAGGATCAGTAAAAACTGAGTCATGCAAAAAATATTACTTCATCTATTAAACCACTATTAAAGCCAGTGTTAGTTACAATGCTCAATATTTTTTACTTAATGATTCTTTGGCAATTTCTTCCTAGAACTCTATCCAAAATTTTTTTTCACTGAAAAGTTGGTTTACATCCTTTGGTCTCACAGAAATCCTCTAAAGTTCTTGATTTCATTCTTGTTTTTGTGAAGAGGAAGTTTGGAGTCAGTGAATTCAGGGAATTAAGCAACTGTCCCATCTCATCAGTGATGTCTCCCGTCTTCTATTTGGTTCCTGATGATCTTACAACGCTTCTCTTAAATTAAAGCGTGTGTGATGTTCATGCGTGTGCATGTTTGCATAAACATCTTCAAATTATTTTGCACATGAGTGAAACAGAAATGATTAAAAAACGTTTCGACATCTCTGTGAGCTTGTGTTCCAAAAGAAGAAAGGGTTAGTGATAACTTACCCCAAGGAGCATCCCATCATGCCCCACAGTGGTGAAAACAACTCCTTCTTTGTATATAGTGCCATGGGAGAAGAGGCCAATCTTAAATAAGAGAAGGGAGTCTGGCTTGTCTCCTCCCTCTGACCCATGACCCTGACCCATAATTTATGGACAACCCATAGAGAATCTGTGACAGCTGCAAACCAGTCTCTCTCACATCATGAGATTAAGTTGGTCATGAAATGAAGTTGTGCCCAAGAAACCTTTTCAGGATAAATAATAAAAAGAGTAATCTGTTCTCATTTTCCACTAGGTATTGGCATATTGATTAAGCCAAGATAAAGAGAGAGGAGGTGCCTGGGGTGCAGCCAAAAGCTTCCGAACACCAAGGTATCTCAAATCAAACTTTTCTCCATCAGTGAAAAATCATGAAATGCTAATGCTGAGGATCCACTGTGTGAATAGCAAATGGAATTGCCAGGTGGACTCACTGTAGGATGCTTTTTTAATGGAAGAATTTCAACAATAGTTTGAAAGCTACACCTGGAGAAAGTGTCTTCTCGCTGAAATTGACTGGGGAGGAAGGATGAGGAAGTGAACATGCTGGTTGCTGAAGCAGTGGGTGTAACCCGAACACCCCTTACTGCGGTGGAGGCTCAGGCTAGTAAGCTTGGAGTAATAATGCCAGAGAGGTGGGCAGGGACTGGATTTTGATATATAAGATTTTGATTTTGAATGTCAGGCTGCGGAGTGTGGCCTTTATCCTGTGCATGAAGAGGAGCAGGAGAGTAACACACTAATGGCAGTGACTCTGCACTAGCCCAACAGCAGGATCTTCAGTGCGTTTCTATTTTCCACCTCTTTATCTCTGTATCTTTTGGTCTTAGGTACGTCCCCAAAGATCTCTCTCAGCACTCAACCCAGCAAGCCATCTGCCTGGATTCTCTGGCTCTTTGTCCTTGATCTTTTTGCACAAACCCCACTCCACCTTCACCAGCCATTCCTAGTATCATCTCACTGTGAAACCAGGCTAGCCACACCATCAACCACCCTCCACTCCACACTCGGAGGACATCTCCACTGGTGATAGTTGGATAACCCTCCACTGGTGATAGTTGGGTAACCATACACTATAATGTTCAGTGAAGACATAATTTATTTAAAATGAGATCCAATTTCCTCATATATTTTATTCAGTATTATTCAACTGAAGATTTAAACTAATTAGCAGATAGTAAAACATTTTTCAGAGAGGGCATGGCCACATCGACAGAAATGGGAGCCAGAGGGTGTGAAAACAGAGCTATTCTATTATTTACTTGTTTATTGAGACTAATTTTCCCACATAGAAATGCTACGGAGGCAGGGGGTTATCTAGCTTGTTTATCATTGAGACTCCAGCACCCAGGAATTCTCTGGTATATCACCAGCACCAAAGACACATCTTTAAAAAAAAATGATAAATGTAAGCTTAAGCAAATTAAATAATCACCGTAGACTCAGAAACCAAATCTTCATTCTTTTGAACATCACAAGACATTTCCAAACTAAGCAGATGATTAGCAAGGCTCATGTGGGAAGGAAAATGAACTGAAGTCCTAACTTAAATCAAGTTGCTTGTAGCTTTTCTTATCTCACTCTCCCTAAATTTTACTGTGTAAATTATTGAAGAATTTGACAGCCCTCTCTTCCACTTTACTTTAGAAAGAAATATATTATCTCAGTACTTTAGAATATTATAAAGGCCTTGGATTACTAATGAGATTTCAGTTCTGCTGGAGAACTTTACTTTTAACTGCAAAAACAAAATATTAAATTAGTTGCTCTCTCCCATGGGCAGGACTAGTTACAACCATGGAGCAAAGCACCTATCTGAGACAACATACCAGAACTACTGTTTTACCCTGCTCTCAAACACTTTAAGAGACTCCAAACAGGATTCTAAATGGCTCTTCAGGCTTTGAAAGTCTGTGAACTTCCGCCATCTACTGGATGGCTTGTGAACATACTGCCAAGTGTCCAATGAGTCAAGAGCAAGTTGTGGATCATTCTTCAATGTTCCTGATCCTTTCAATGCCTTGGCTTCTGGAATCCCTTTACCAATGATCAAGTCTATCGGTGGAAGAAATTTTTCAGTGGACATGAAGAGACCTAAACTTACATTTTTAAACATAGGGACGCTGGGATTGGAGTGAGATGGCAGTACTAATCCTTGTTCTGTAACAGATTTCTGCCTCTCCATGTGAGTGGGAATGAAAAGTGGGACTCACCAAAGCTTCCAATATGAGATCTGAACTTAAAAGCTTCATTTCATCCTTATGGTAGATAGTTTTCTGCCTAAAAAATAGAGGGTTGTCTCAAGACTGTGCTTAAACACCACACTTCAAGATATTATCTATTAAAATACTTGCTGATGACTAAGAGATCGGGTTGGGGTTCAAGTGTT
>PVHY01022557.1:0-22223 GCA_004024945.1 Uropsilus gracilis
AGGGGGTCCCTCCCAGGGGCTGGAGCCGGCGCCTATGACCTTCAGCAGCTATGTACCTGAGGGTCGTCAAGATGGGCGGGTCTCCGGAGGAACGTGGAGGCGGGGCTTGGCTCCCAGGGGCGGCGGGGATGGCGGGCGGCGAGGGGGGTGGCTCCCAGGGGCGGCGGAGGTGGCATGTGGTGAGGGGGTCCCTCCCAGGGGCTGGAGCCGGCGCCTATGACCTTCAGCCTATTTAATTTCTTTTCAATTAGTTATGCAAGAAAAAGCATGTTTTGCCAGCAAATTATGACTTCTATCATGTTTGTTCAGGACTGAATATATATTAAAAAGCAGATTGAAATTTAACTATGATTTAAAGTTAGACGAAAGCTGCTTTCATGATCTAGTGTTTTGGTTTCTGCATTTGTACTAAAAAGCACAAATATCTCGTTTTGACAATGTTTGTGGTTTGTTTTTAATGACAAGATAAGAGAGCGGGCCTGCAGTATTCATGAGCACTTTGCCACCAAAAACCTCTTGCGTGTATGGGCTAATTTCATTCACAACAAATGAATAGCTAAATTGGAAATAATTGTCACAACATTTTCATTCTAAACGCTCAGATTTACAACAAAGATACCTGGATAGATTGTATATCTCATTCGATGACTGTGACTTATTTATCTGGCAAAACATCCCAGGGTGATTTTATGGGATCAATGGTGACTTTTTTCAGTTCCTACTAATTTGCTTCATTTCAACCTCAGTGTTCATTATCCTTCTTGTTATCAGTGGTCCAGTGTGAGTTAAATAAAACAATATATGACCAGGAAGAGGACGTTTAACAGGAGTATAATCGAGTGTACCCTCTGCAAAGTCTGTGGATTCCAACACTCCTCAACAAAATGTTCCCAGAACTCAGTGTGGTTGCACAGCTGTTTTGTGGAGGTGATGGCGCTGACTTTTGATCAAATGCAGAGGGCTCTTCGGATTTCTCCCAGTTGTTATTAACAGTTTTTTCATTCAAATTCCTGCTGATTTAGGCCTTTCATGCTATAATGCAGTGTTTAAAGTGAGAAACCTCCTGAATTCAATCACACCCCAAAGGATGCAGTATATATTTTTCTGTGGCTTCTCTGTACTTTGATGATCATAGATGAAATCTCTCTATGTTTTATAATACAAGAAGTAGAAAAGGATATAAGTCCATATGTTAAGTCATGAATTCTCCCACTTGTTATTAACCCTTTTTTTCATTCAAATTCCTGCTGATTTAGGCCCTTTAGGCCAACAAGAAGTGTTTTCAGAGAGAAACCTCCTGAATTCAATCAGACTACAAAGGGTGCAGTATATATATCTTTCTGTGAGTTCTCTGTATTTGATGATCATAGATGAAATCTCTCTATGTTTTACACTTTATGGGGTACAAAAGGATATAATACATATCATCCACAGACTTTAAGTCATGATTTCTCCTACTTGTTAACACTTTTTTCATTCAAATTCCTGCTGATTTAGGCCCTTTAGGCCAACAAGCAGTGTTTTCAGAGAGAAACCTCCTGAATTCAATCAGACTACAAAGGGTGCAGTATATATCTTTCTGTGAGTTCTCTGTATTTGATGATCATAGATGAAATCTCTCTATGTTTTACAATTTATGGGGTACAAAAGTATATAATACATATCATCCACAGACTTTAAGTCATGATTTCTCCTACTTGTTGTTAACACTTTTTTCATTCAAATTCCTGCTGATTTAGGCCTTTCAACCAACAGGCAGTGTCTTCAAAGAGAAACCTCCTGAATTCAATGAGACTACAAAGGGTGCAGTATATATATATATATCTTTCTGTGACTTCTCTGTATTTTGATGATCATAGATGAAATCTATGTTTTATACTTCATGGGGTAGAAAAGGATATAAGTCCATATAGCCCACAGATCTTAAGTCATGATTTCTCCCACTTGGTATTAACTTTTTTTCAATCAAACGCTGCTGATGTAGGCCTTTCAAGGGAAAATGCAGTGCTTTCCGGGAGAAACGTTCAGAATCAATCACACTCCAAAGGGTGAAGTATATATCTGTATGGAACTTCCCAGTACGTTGATGTTTATAGATGAAATCTCTCTCTGTTTTACACTTCATGGGGTAGAAAAGGATATAAGTCTATTTCACCCACATATCTTTTTTTTTAATTTTTTTATAATCAAATAGTTTATATATATATACATTTCATATCTTTGTAATACCGGGATTCACCCCCCCACCCTCCCTGACCATTCCCCCTCTGTCTTAACTCATGATTTCTCCCACTTGTTATTAAGCCTTTTTTCATTCATATTCCTGCTGATTTTTGCCTTTCAGGCCAACTGGAAGTGTTTTCAGGGAGAAACCTCCTGTGTTCAATCAGACTCCAAAGGGTACAGTATATATCTTTCTGTGCCTTCTCTGTACTTTGATGATCATAGATGAAATCTATTTTTTGCACTTCTTAGGGTAGAAAAGGATATAAGTCCATATCAGCCATAGATCTTAAGTCTTGATTTCTCCCACTTCTTATTAAAACATTTTTCATCAAATTCCTGCTGATTTAGGCTTTCCGGCCAACATGCAGTGTTTTCAGCAAGAAACCTTCTGATTCAATCAGATTCCAAAGGGTGCATTATATCTTTACGGAAATTCCCTGTACGTTGATGTTTAGAGATAAAATCTCTTTCTGTCTTACACTTCATGGAGTAGAAAAGGATATAAGTCCATGTCAACCACAGATATTAACTCATGAATTCTCCCACTTGTTATTAACCCTTTTTCTATCAAATTCCAGCTGCTTTAGGCCTTTCAGGCCATCAGGCAGTTTGTTCAGCAAGAAGCCTACTGAATTCAATCAGACTGCATAGGATGCACTATATATCTTTCTGTGACTTCTCTGTGTGTAATGATCATAGATGAAATCTCTCTATGTTTTACACTCTTTGAGGTACAAAAGGATATAGTTCATATCATCCACAGATGTTAAGTCATGATTTCTCCCACTTCTTATTAACCCTTTTTCAGTCAAATTTCTGCTGATTTAGGCATTTCAACCAATAGGCAATGTCTTCAGTGAGAAACATCCTGAATTCAATCAGACTAAAAAGGGTGCAGTATATATCTTTCTGTGACTTCTGTGTATTTTGATGATCAGAGTTGTAATCTATGTTTTACTCTTCATGGGGTAAAAAAGGATATAGTCTATATCATCCACAGATCTTAAGTCATGATTTCTCCCACTTGTATTTAACCATTATACATAGAAATTACTGCTGATTTATACCTTTCAGGCCAACAGGCACTGTCTTCAGTGAGAAACCTGCTGAATTAAATCAGTACGAAGTGTACAGTATATATCTTTCTGTAATATCTCTGTACTTTGATGAACATAGTTGAAATCTATGTTTTATACTTCATGGAGTAGAAAAGTGTATAAGTCCATATCACCCACACATCTTAAGTCATGATTTCTCCCATTGTTATTAATCCTTTTTTCATTTAAATCCCTGCTGATTTAGGCATTTCAGGCCAACAGGCAGTGTTTGCAGTGAGAAACCTCCTGAATTCATCCGATTCCAAATTTTGCAGTATATATCTTTCTGTGACTTCTCTTTACTGTGATGATTATAGATGAAATCTCTCTATGGTTTACACTTCATGGAGTAGAAAAGGATATAAGTCCATGTCACCCACAGATCTTAACTCATGATTTCTCCCACTTGTTTTTAACACTTTTTTCATTTAAATTCCTCTTTTTTAAATCTTTCAGGCAATAAGACTGTTTTCAGGGAGAAAACTCCTGCATTCAATCAGACTCCAAAAGGTGCAGTACATATCTTCCTGTGAACTCTCTGTACTTTGATAATCATAGTAGAAATCTCTCTGTTTTACCTGTCATGTGGTAGAAAATGATATAAATCCATATCACCACAGATATTAAGTATTGATTTCTCCCAAGAGTTATTAACCTTTTTTTAAATTCAAATTCCTGCTGATTCAGGCCTTTCAGGCCAACAGCAGTGTCTTCAATAAGAAACCTCTTGAATTCAATCAGACTCCAAAGTTTGCACTGTATATCTTGTTGTGATATCTCTGTACTTTGGTGATCATAGATGAAATCTCTCTATATTTTCCACTTCATGGGTAAAAAGGATATAAGTCCATATCACCAAGAGATCTTAAGTCATCATTTATCCCAGTTGTTATTAACACTTTTTTCTCTAACATTCCTGCTGATTTGGGCCTTTCAGACGAACAGTCTGTATTTACAGCTGAAACCTTCTGAATTCTATCACACACCAAAGGGTACAGTATGTATCTCTATGGATCTTCCCTTCCCTTCCCTTGATGTTTATAGATGAAATCTCTCTATGTTTACACTTCATGGAGTAGAAATGGATATAAGTCCATATCACCCACAGATATTAAGTCACGATATCTCCCACTTGCTATTAAACCCATTTTCATTGAAAGTCCTGCTGATTTAGGCCTTTCAGGACAACAGGCATTGTTTTCAGGCAGAAAGCTCCTGAAATCAATCAGACTACAAATGGTGCAGTATATATCTTTCTGTGACTTCTCTGTATTTTGATAATAATACATGAAATTTCCCTCTATTTTACAATTCATGGGGTAGAAAAGGATATAACTCCATATTACCCACAGATCTTAACTCATGATTTCTCCCACTTGTTATTACCCCTTTTTTCATTCAAATTCTTGCTGATTTAGGCCTTTCAGGCCAATAGGCAGTGTTTTCTGCGAGAAACCTCCTGAATTCAGACTCCAAAGGGTGCAGTATATATCTTACAGTATATACCTTTCTGTGACATCTCTATATTTGATGGTCATAGATGAAATCTCTCTATATTTTATACTTTATGGTGTGCAAAAGGATATAGTCCATATCATCCACAGATCATAAGTCATGATTCCTCCTACTTGTTATTAACCATTTTTTCATTCAAAATCCTGCAGATTTAGACTTTTCATGTCAACTGCAACTGTTTTCAGGGATAAACCTCCTGAAATCAATCAAACTAATAAGAGTGCATTAAATATCTCTGAGAATTCTCTCTAATTTGAAGATCATAGATAAAATGTCTCTCTATTTTACACTTCATGCGGTCAAAAAGGATATAAGTTCATATCACCCACAGATCTTAAGTCATGATTTTTCCCACTTGTTATTAACCATTTTTTCATTCAAATTCCTACTAATTTCGGCCTTTCAAGCCATAAGTCTGTGTTTGCAGGGAGAAAACTTCCAGTTCAATCAGACTCCAAAGATTGCATCTATATATCATTTTGTGACTTCTCTTTACTTTGATGATCATAGATGAAATCACTCTATGTTTTACACTTAATGGGTTAGAAAAGGATATAAGTCCATATACCCACATATCTTATTCAAGATTTCTCCCACTTGGTATTATCACTTTTTTCATTCAAATTCCTGCTGATTTATGCCTCTCAGGCCAACAGGCAGTGTTTTCAGCAAGAAACCTTCTGAATTCAATCACAATTCAAAGGCTGCAGTATTTACCTTTATGGAACATCCCTGTATGTTGGTGTTTATAGACAAATATTAACGCATTTATCATTCAAATTCCTGCCGATTTAGTACTTTCAGCCAACTGTGTTTTCAGGGAGAAATCTCCTGAATTCAATAAGACTCCGAAGGGTGCAGTACACATCTTTCTGTGACTGCTTTTTACTTTGATGATCATAGATCAAGTATGTCTATGTTTTGAATTTCATGGGTTAGAAAAGAATATTAGTCCATAATACAACGATTTAAGTCATGATTTCTCCCTCTTGTTATTAATGCTTTTTACATTCAAATTCCTGCTGATTTAGGCCTTTCATGCAAACAGGCAGTGTTTAAAGTGATAAAGATCCTAAATCCAATCACAATCCAAGGGTGCAGTATATATCTTTCTGTGACTTCTCTTTACTTTGATGATCATAGATGAAATCCCTCTATGTTTTACACTTCATGTGGTAGAAAGTGATATAAGTCCATAACCCCCACAGATTCTAAGTCATGATTTCTCCCACTTGTAATTAACCCTTTTTTCATTCAAATTCCTGCTGATTTAGGCCTTTCAGGCCAGCATGCAATGTTTTAAGTGAGAAACCTCTGAATTCATACAGACTACAAATGTACCATATATATCTTTCTGTGACTTCTCTGTACTTTGATGATCATAGATGAAATCTGTGTTTTACACTTATGTGGTTCAAAAGGATGTAGTCAATATCAACGACAGATTTTAAGTCATCATATCTCCCACTTGTTAGTAACCATTTTTTCATTCAAATTCCTGCTGATTTAGGCTATTCAGCCCAACTGGCAGAGTTTCCAGAGAGAAATCTCCTGAATTCAATTAGACTCCAATGGGTGCAATATATATCTTTCTGTGAATCTCTTTACTTTGGTAATTATAGATGAAATCTCACTATGTTTTACACTTAACAGGAAAGAAAAGGATTATGTCCATATCGCCCACACATCTTAAGTCATAATTTCTCCCACTTGGTATTAACACTTTTTCATTGAAATTCCTGCATTTTGGCTTTTCAGGCTAACAGGCAGTGTTCTCAGGAAGAAATCTGCTGTATCAATAGCACTCCAAAGGGTACAGTATATACCTTTCTGTGATGTCTTTATACATTGATGATCATAGATGAAATATATGTTTTACACTTCATGTTCTCAAAAACTATAGAAGTCCATATCCTACACAGATCTTAAGTCATGATTTCTCCCACTTGCTATTAACCCTCTTTTCATTGAAATTCCTGCTTATTCAGGATTTTCAGGCCAACAAACAGTGTTTTCAGTGAGAAACCTCCTTAATTCAATCAGACTCCAAAGGTTGCAGTATATGTATATTTCTGTGAATTCTCTGTACTTTGATGATCATAGATGAGATCTCTGTATGTTTTACACTTCAAGTGGTAGAAAAGGATATAAGTCCATGTCACCAACAGATCTTAAGTCATGATTTTTTCAAATTGTACTTAAACATTTTTTCATTCAAATTCCTGCTGAATTAGGGTTTTCAGGCAACTGGAAGTATTATCCAGAAGAATGCTCCTGAACTCAATTAGACTCCAAAGGGTGCATTATAAACCTTTCAGTAACTTCTCTGTACTGTGATGATCGTAGATGAAATCTCTCTGTTTTACACTACATGGGATAGAGAAGAATATTACTCCATATCACCCACAGATATTTAGTCATGGTTTCTCCCACTTGTTTTCAACCATTTTTTCTTTCAAATTCCTGCTGATTTAAGCCTTTCAGTCCAACAGACAGTGTTTTCATCGAGAAACCTCCTGAATTCAGACTTCAAACGGTGCAATAAATATCTTTCTGTGACTTCCCTGTTCTTTGATAATCAGAGTTGAAAACTCTATATGTTTTACGCTTCATCGATTAGAAAAGGACATAAGTCCTTTTCACCCACAGATCTTAAGTCATGATTTCTCTACTTGTTATTAACCCTTTTTTCATTCAAATTCCTGCTGTTTAGGCCTTTCAGGCCAACAGCAGTGTTTTCATCTAGAAACCTGCTGAATTCAATCACACTCCAAGGGTGCAGTATATATCTTACTTTAAGTTCTCTGTACTTTTATGATCATAGATGAAATCTCTCCATGATTTACACATCATGGAGGAGAAAAGGATATAAATCTATATCACCCACAGATCTTAAGTCCTGATTTCTCGGAATTGTTATTAACTCTTTTTTCATTCAAATTCCTGCTGATTTAGGCCATTCAGCCCACAAGCAGTTTTTTCAGCGAGAAACATTCTGAATTCAATCAGACTCCAAAGGGTGCAGTGTATATCTTTCTCTGACTTCTCTCTGTATGATGATCATAGATGAAAGCTCTCTATATTTTATACTTCATCACGTTAAAATGATAAAAGTCCATATCACCCGCAGATCTTAAGTTATGATTTCTCCCACTGGTTATTAATCTATTTTCCTTCAAATTCCTGTGATTTAATCCTTTAAGGCAAACAGGCAGTGTTTTAAGCGAGAAACCTCCTGAATTCAATCAGACTTCAAAGAGTGCAATATATATCTTTCTGAGATTTCTCTGAACTTTGATGATAATAGTTGAAAACTCTTGCTATACACTTCATGGAGTAGAAAGGCTATAAGTCGATATGACCCACAGATCTACATCATGATTACTCACCCTTGTTATTAACAATTTTTTCATTCAAATTCTTACTGATTTAGGCTCATCAGGCCAACTGGAAAGTGTTTTCAGGGAGAAACTTCCTGAATTCAATTGGACTCAAAATGGTGCAGTATATATCTTTCTGTGACGTCTCTTTACTTTGAGGATCATAGATGAAATCTCTCTATGTTCTAGACTTAGTGGTATAAAGGTTATAATCCATATCACTCACAGATCTTAAGTCATGATTTCTCCCATCATAACCCTTTTTTCATTCAAATTACTGCTGATTTATGCCTTTCAGGCCAACAGGCATTGCTTTCAGCATGAAACCTCCTGAATTCAATCAGAATCCAAAGGGTACAGTATATATCTTAATGGAACTTCCCTGTACGTTGATGTGTATAGATGAAATCTCACTCTGTTTTTCACTTCATGGGGTAGAAAATGATATAAGTCCATATCACCCACAGATCTTAAGTCATGATTTCTCCCACTTGTTATTAAACCTTTCTTCATTCAAATTCCTGCTGACTAATGACTTTCAGGCCAACAAGGAGTTTTTTCAGCGAGAAACCAAATGAATTCAATCAGACACCAATGGTTACAGTATATATCTTTATGGAACTTTCATGTACGTTGATGTGTATAGATGAAATCTCTCTCTGTTTTTCACTTCATGGGGTAGAAAAGGATATATGACCATATCACTGACAGATCTATAGTCATGATTTCTACCTTTGTTGTTAACCCTTTTTTCTTTCAAATTCCTGCTGATGTAGGCTTTTCAGGCCAACTAAAAGTGTTTTCATGGAGAATCCTTTGGAATTCAAATATTATCCAAGGGTGCAGTATATCTTTCTGTGACTTCTCTTTACTTTTATGATCATAGACAATATCTCTCTACGTTTTACATTCCATGGGGTAGAAAAGGATAAAAGTCCATATCACCAACAGATTTTAAGTATGATTTCTCCCCTTTGATATTAACTCTTTTTCATTCAAATTCCTGCTGATGTAGGCCTTTCAGACAAACAGGCATTGTTTTCAGAAAGAAACCTCCTGAATTCAGTCACACTCCAAAGGATGCAGTATATATAGTTATGGAACTTCCCTGTATGTTGATGTTTATAGATCAAATTTCTCTTTGTTTTACACTTACGGGATTAGAAAAGGATATAAGTCCCATCACACACATATCTTAATGCATGATCACCCACTTTTTATTCACCCTTTTTTCATTCCAATTCCTGCTGATTTAGGCCGTTCAAGCTAACCGGAAGTGTTTAAAGCAAGAAACCTCTGAATTCAATCACACACAAATGGGTGCAGTGTATATCTTTCTGTGACTTCTCTGTACTTTGATGATCGTAGATGAAATCTCTCTATGTTTTACACTTCATGGAGTAAAAAAGGATATAACTCGATATCACCCACAGATCTTAACTTAATATTTCTTCCACTTGTTATTAACACTTTTATCATTCAAATCCACTTTTTTAAGCCTTTCAGGAAATAAGACAGTGTTCTCAGTGACAAAACTCCTGAATTCAATCTCTCTATGTTTTACACTTCATGGGGTAGAAAAGGATATAGGTCCATATCACACACAGATTTTAAGTCATGATTTCTCACACTTGTTAGTAACCCTTTTTTCATTCAAATTCCTGCTGATGTAGTTCTTTCAGAGAAACAGGCAGTGATTTCAACGAGAAACCTCCTGGTTCATACCATATCCAAAGAGTGCAGTAAAATCTTTCTGTGTCTTCTCTCTACTTTGGTGATCATATCTCTTTGTTTTACACTTCATGGGGTATAAAAATATATGTCCATATCATGCACAGATCTTAATTTTCATTTCTCCCAATTGTTACTAACCCTTTTTTCCTTCAAATTCCTGCTGATTTAGGCCTTTAAGGCCAACAGGCAGTGTCTTCAGTGAGACCCTCCTGAATTCAATCAGAATCCATAGGGTGCATTATATATATTTATGTGACTTCTCTGTAGTTTGATTATCATAGATAAAATCTCTATGGTTTAAACTTCATGGGGAGGAAAAGGATATAAGTCTGTATCACCCACAAATCTTAAGTCATGATTTCTCCCTCTTATTATTAACCATTTTTTCATCAAATTCCTGCTGACATAGGACTTTCAGGCCATCAACAGTGTCTTCAGTGAGAAACCTCCCAAATCAATCAGACTACAAAGTGTGCAGTATATATCTCTCTGTGATCTCTCTCTACTATGATGATTATAAATGAAATCTATGTTTTACCCTTCATGAGATAGAAAAGGATATAAGTCCATATCACCCACAGATCTTAAGTCATGATTTTTCCCACTTGTTATTAACACTTTTTCATTTAAATTCCTGCTGATTTAGGATTTTTCCTAAAGTGGAAGTGTTTTCACAGAGAAACATCGTGAAGTCAATTAGACTCCAAAGGTTGCAATATATATCTCTCTGTGAATTCTCTGTACTTTGGTGATCACAGATGAAATCTCTCTATGTTTTACACTTCCTGGAGTAAAAAAAGTAAATATAAATCCATATCACTCACAGATTTTCAGTCATGATTACTCCCACTTGTTATTAACCATTTTTTCATTCAAATTCCTGCTGATTTTGGCTTTTCAGGCCAACTGGAAGTGTTTTCACAGAGAAACTTCGTGAATTCAGTTAGATTCCAAAGGTTGCATATATATCTTTCTGTGACTCTCTTTACATTGATGATTACAGATGAAATCTCTCTATGTTTTACACTTCATGGAGTAAAAAAGGATATAACTCCATATCACCCACAGATATTAAGTCATGATTACTCCAACTTGTTTTTAACCTTTTTTTCATTCAAATTATTGCTGATTTAGGCCTTTCAGGCCAACAGGCAGTGTTTCAGGAGAAACCTTCTGAATTCATCACACTCCAATGTGTGCAGTATATATCATTATGGAACATCCCTGTACGTTTATGTTTATAGTTTAAATCTCTCTATGTTTTACGCTTCATGGAGTAGAAATGAGTTTAAGTTCATAGCAACCACAGAACTTAAATCATGATTTCTCGACTTGTTATTAACCATGTTTTCATTCAAACTCCTGCTGATTTAGGCCTTTCATGGCATAAGACAGTGTTTTCAAGGAGAAAACTCCTAAATTCAATCAGACTCTGAGGATTGCATTATATATTTTTCTGTGACTTCTCTTTACTTTGATGATCATAGATGAAATCTCACTATTGTTTACACTTCATGGGTTAGAAAAGGATATAAGTCCATATCACCCACAGGTCTTAAGTCATGATTTCTGCCACCTGTTATTAACCCTTTTTTCTTTCAAATTCCTGCTGATTTAGGCCTTTCAACCAACAGGCAGTGTCTTCAGTGAGAAACCTCCTGATTTCAATCAGACTACATAGTGTGCAGTATGTATCTTTCTGTGACTTCTCTGTATTATTATGATCATATGAATTCTATGTTTTACCCTTCATGGTAAAAGGATATATGTCCATATAACCCACATATCTTAAGTCATGATTTCTCCCACTTGTCATTAATCCTTTTTTCATTCAAATTCCTGCTGATTTAGGCCTTTCACGCTAACAGGACGTGTTTAAAGCGATAAACCTCCTGAATTCAATAACACTCCAAAGCGTGCAGTATATATATTTCGGTGATTTCTCTGTGTTTTGGTGGTCATACATGAAATCTCTCTATGTTTTACACTTGTGGGGTAGAAAAGGATATAAGTCCATATCACCCACAGATCTTTATCATGATTTCTGCCACCTGTTATTAACCCTTTTTTCTTTCAAATTCCTGCTGATTTAGGTCTTTCAACCAACAGGCAGTGTCTTCAGTGACAAACCTGAATCAATCAGATTTCAAAGGGTGCAGTATATGTCTTTATAGAACTTCCCTGTACGTTTTTGTTTATACATAAAATCTCTCTCTGTTTTTCACTTCATGGGGTAGAAAAGATATAAGTCCATATCACCCACAGATTTTAAGTCATTATTTCTCCCACTTGTTATTAATGTTTTTTTCATTCAATTTCCTGATTATTTAGGGCGTTGAGATAAAAAGGCAGTGTTTAAATCAAGAAAACTCCTGAATTCAATCTCCAAAGAGTGCAGTATATATCTTTCTGTGACTTCTCTGTAATTTGATGATCATAGATGAATTCTCTCTATGTTTTAAACTTCATGGAGTAGAAAAAGATATAAGTCCATATAATGCACAGATCTTAAGTCATCTTTTCTCCCAATTGTTATTAACCTGTTTTTCATTCAAATTCCTCCTAATTTAGGCCTTTCAGGCCATCAGCAGTGATTTCAGTGAGAAACCTCCAGAATCAATCAGACTACAAATGGTGCAGTATATATCTTGCTGTGATTTCTGTACTTTGATGATTATAGATGAAATCTATGTTTTACACTTCATGGGATAGAAAAGGATATAAGTCCAAATGACCCTCAGATCCTAAGTCATGATTTCTCCCATTGTTATTAACCCTTTTTTCATTCAAATTCCTGCTGATTTAGGCCTTTCAGGCCAACAGGCAGTGTTTTCACGGAGAAACCTCATGAACTCAATCCGACCACAAAGGGTGCAGTACATATCTTTCTGTGACTTCTGTGTACTTTGATGATCATATATGAAATCTCTCTATGTTTTTCACTTCATTGTGTAGAAAAGAATCTAGGTCCACTTCACCCACACATCTTATGTCATGATTTCTCAAACTTGTTTTTAACACTTTTTCATTTCAATTCCTGCTAATTTAGGTCTTTCAGACCAACGGGCTAGTTGTTTTGGGAGAAACCTCCAGAACTCAATCATACTCCAAAGGATGCAATATATATCTTTCTGTGAATTCTCTGTACTTTGTTTATCATAGGTGAAATCTCTCTATATTTTACACTTTAGGAGTAGAAATGGATATAAATCCATATCACCCACATTCTTAAATCATTATTTTACCACTTGTTATTAACACTTTTTTCATTTAAATTCCTCCTGATTTAGGATTTTCAGGATACCTGGCAGGGTTTTCAGTTAGAAACCGCCTGAACTCAATCTGACTCCAAATGGTGCAGTATATATCTTTCTGTGACTTCTCTGTACTTTGATGATAATAGTTTAAAATGCTCTTGCTATACATTTCATAGAGTAGAGAAGGATATAAGTCCATATCACCCACATATCTTAAACATGATTTCCGCTACTAGTTATTAACACTTTTTTCATTCAAATTCCTGCTGATTTAGGCTTTTCACGCCAACAGGCATCATTTTCAGGGAAAACCTCCTGAATTCAATCAGACTCCAAAGGGTGCAGTATATATCTTTCTGTGACTTGTCTGTACATGATGATCATAGATTAAATCTATGTTTTACACTTCATGGGTAGAAAAGGATATAACTCCATATAACCCACAGATCTTAAGTCATGATTTCTCCCACTTGTTTAACACTTTTTCATTCATATTCCTGCTGATTTAGGCCTTTCAGACCAACAGGCACTGTTTCAGGGAGTAACCTTCTGATTTCATCACACACCAATGTGTGCAGTATTATCTTTATGGAACATCCCTGTACGTTGATGTTTATAGATGAAATCTCTCTATGTTTTACACTTCATGGGTTAGTAAATGATATATCCATATCACTCACAGATTAAGTCATGATTTCTCCCATTTTTTATTGACCCTTTTTTATTCAAATTCCTGGTGATTTAGGCTTTTCAGCTAACAAGAAGTGTTTTCAGGCAGAAATATCCTCAAATCAATTAGTCTCCAAAAGGTGCGGTATATGTCTCTATACTTTGATGATCGAAGATGAAATCTTGCTCTGTTTTACACTTCATGGCTTAGAAAAGGATATAAGCCATATCTCCCATAGATCTTAAGTCATGATTTATCCCACTTGTTATTAACCCTTTTTTCATTCAAATTCCTGCTGATTTAGGCCTTTCAAGAAAACAGGCTGTGTTTTCAGCAAGAAACCTTCTGAATTCAATCACACTCGAAATGGTGCAGTATGTATCTTTATGTCTGTTCCCTTATGTTGATGTTTATAGATGAAATCTCTCTCTGTTTCATACTTCATGGAGTAGTAAAGGATTTTAGTCCATATCACCCACCGATCTTAAGTCATGATTTCTCCCACTTGTTATTAACCCGTTTTTCATTCAAATTCCTGCTGATTAAGGACTTCAGGTCAACAGGGAGTGTTATCAGTGAGAAACCTCCTGAACTCAATGAGAGTCCAAAGGGTGCATTATATATCTATCTGTGACTTCTCCTTACTTTGATGATCATAGATGAAATCTCTCTATGTTTACACTAATTGAGTAGAACAGGATATAAGTCCATATCATGCACAGATCTTAAATCATGCATTCCTGAACTTGTTATTAACCATTTTTCCATCAAGATCCTCCTGATTTAGGCCTTTCAGTCTGGCAGTGCTTTCAGCGAGAAAACTTCTGAATTCAATCAGACTCCTAAGATTGCATTATATATCTTTCTGTCATTTCTCTGTACTTTGATCATCACAGATGAAATCTCTCTATGTTTTACACATCAATGGGTGAAAAATATATAAGTAGATAGCACCCACAGTTCTTAAGTCATGATTTCTACCACTTGCTATGAACCCCTTTTTCATTCAAATTCCTGCTGATTTAGGCCTTCAGTCAAAAGGCAGTATTTTAAGCGAGAAACCTCCTGAAATAAATCAGAATCCAAAGGGTGCAGTATATATCTTTATGGAACTTCCCTTTACGTTGATGTGTATAGATGAAATACCTCTCTGTTTTTCACTTCATGGTGTGGAAAAGGATATAAGTTCATATCACCCACAGATCTTAAGTCATGATTTCTCCCACTTGTTATTAACCTTTTTTTCATTAAAATTCCTGCTGATTTAGGCCTTTCACACTATAAGGCAGTGTTTAAAGCAAGAAAACTTCTGAATTCAATCACACCCCAAAGCGTGCCGTATATATCTTTCTGTTACCTCTCTGTAATTTGATGATCAAATATGAAATTCTTTATGTTTTAGAATTCAAGAGGTAGAAAGGATATAAGTCCATATCATCCACAGATGTTAAGTCATGAATTCTCCCACATGTTATTGACCTTTTCTCATTCAAATTCCTGCTGATTTATGCCTTTCAGGCCAAAAGGCAGATTTTTTAGTAGAACCCTCCCGATCAATAAGACTCTAAAGGGTGCAGTGTATATAATTCTCTGACTTCTCTGTACCTGATGATCATACATGAAATCTCTCTATGTTTTACACCTCCTGTGGTAGTAAAGTGTATAAGTCCATAATACAGCAGATCTTAAGTCAT
The DNA here is from genome assembly GCA_004024945.1 of Uropsilus gracilis. Taxonomy (NCBI): domain Eukaryota; kingdom Metazoa; phylum Chordata; class Mammalia; order Eulipotyphla; family Talpidae; genus Uropsilus; species Uropsilus gracilis. The sequence continues at coordinate 15,574 of PVHY01022557.1, forward strand.
GATTTCTTTCACTTGTTTTTCCACTGGCCTTTCATGCCAACAGGCAGTGTTTCAAGCGATAAAGCTCCTGAATTCATTCACACTCCAAAAGTGCAGTATATATCTTTCGCTGACTTCTCTGTACTATCATGCTCATAGATGAAATCTCTCTATGTTTTAAACCTCATGGGGTAGAAAAGGATATAAGTCCATAATACAAGAGATGTTAAGTCATGATATCTCAATTGTTATTAACCCTTTTTTCATTCAATTTCCTGTTGATTTAGACCTTAAGGCCAACAGGCAGTGTTTTCAGCCAGAAACCTCCCGAATTCAATCACACTCCAAAGTGTATATCTTTATGGTACTTCCTTGTGTGTTGATGTTTATAGATGAAATCTCCCTCTGTTTTACATTCATTGGGTAGAAAGGGCTATAAGTCCATTATAACCATAGATCTTAAGTCATGATTTCTTGACTGGTTATTAATCCTTTTTTCATTCAAATTCCTGCTGATTTATTCTTTTCAGGCCAACAGGCAGAGTTTTCAGGGAGAAACCACCTGAATTGAGTCAGACTCCAAAGGTTGCAGTATATATTTTTCTGTGACTGGTCTGTACTTTGATGATCATAGATGAAATCTCTCTATGTTTTACACTTCATGGAGTAGAAAAGAATGAAGTCCATAGCACCCACAGATCTTAAGTAATTATTTCTCCCACTTGTTATTAATCCTATTTTCATTCAAATTCCTGCTGTTAGGCCTTTCTAGGCCAACAGTCAGTGCTTTCATTTAGAAACATCCTGAATTCAATCAGACTCCAAAGGGTGCAGTATATATCTTTATGGAACTTCCCTGTTGTTGATGTTTATAGATTAAATCTCCCTCTGTTTTAAATTTCATGGGGTTGAAATGGATGTAAGTCCATTTCACCCACAGATCTTAAATTATGATATCTTCCACTTGTTATTAAACCTTTTTTCATTCAAATTCCTGCTCATTGAGGCCTTTCAGTCCAACTGGAAGTGTTTTCAGGGAGAAACCTCTTGATTTCAATCAAACATAGGGTTCAGTACATAACTTTCTGTGACTTTTTGTACTTTGATGATCATAAATGAAATCTATGTTTTACACTTCCCAGGTAGAAAAGGATAAAAGTCTGTAACATTCACAGATCTTAAATTTCATTTCTCCCACTTGTTATTAACCCTTTTATATAGCAAATTCCTACTGATTTAGGCCTTTCAGGCCAAGAAGCAGTGCTTTCAGTGATAAACCTCTGGAATTCAATCAGACTTCAAAGGGTGCAGTATATATCTTTATGGAACTTCCCTGTACGTTGATGTTTGTAGATGAAATCTCTCTCTGTTTTTCACTTCATGGGATAGAAAATATATAAGTCCATATCACCCACAGATCTTAAGTCATGATTTCTCCCATTTGTTATTAACCCTTTTTTCATTCAAAATCCTGCAGTTTAAGGACTTTCAGGCCAGCAGGCAGTGTTTTCAGAGAGAATCCTCCTGAATTCAATCAGACTCCAAAGGGTACAGTATATATCTTCATGAACCTTCCAAGTACGTTGATGTGTATAGATGAAATCTCTCTCTGTTTTAAACTTCATGGTTTAGAAAAGGATATTAGTCCATATCACCCATAGAGCTTAACTCATGATTTCTCCCACTTGTTTTTAACACTTTTTTCATTCAAATTCCAGCTGATTTAGGCCTTTCAGACAGACTCTAAAGGTTGCAGTACATATCTTTCTGTGACTTGTCTGTACTTTGAAGACCATAGATGAAATCTCTCTATGTTTTACACTTCATGAGTTAGAAAAGAATATAAGTCCATATCACCCAGAGATCTTCAGTCATGATTTCTCCCAATTGTTATTAACCCTTTTTTCATTCAAATTCCTGCTGATTTAAGCCTTTCAGGCCAACAGGCTGTGGTTTCAATGAGAAACTTTCTGAATTCAATCACATCCACAGGGTACAGTATATATCTTAATGGAACATCCCTGTATGTTGATGTTTGTAGATGAAATCTATGTATGTTTTACACTTCATTGGGTAGAAAATAATAAAAGTCCATAGCACCCACTGATCTTAAGTTATGATTTCTCTCACTTATTATTAACCCCTTTTTCATTCAAATTCCTGCTGATTTAGGCATTTCAGGCCAGCAGGCAATGTTTTAAGCCAGAAACCTCTGAATTCAAACAGACTACAAAAGGTACCATATATATCTTTCTGTGACTTTTCTGTACTTTGATGATCATAGATGAAATCTATTTTTTACACATATGTGGTACAAAAGGATGTAGTCCATATCAACCACAGATCTTAAGTCATGATATCTCCCACTTGCTAGTAACCATTTTTTCTCTCAAATTCCTGCTGATTTAGGCTTTTCAGCCCAACTGTGAGTCCCAATGAAAAATCTCCTGAATTAAATCAGACTCCAATGGGTGCAATATATATTGTTCTGTGTATCTCTTTACTTTGGTGATCATAGACGAAATCTCTCTATGTTTTACACTTCATGGGAAAGAAAACTATTAAGTCCATATCACCCACACATCTTAAGTCATGATTTCTCCCACTTGGTATTAACGCTTTTTTCATTCAAATTCCTGCTGATTTAGGATTTTCTCGCCAACAGGCAGTTTTCTCAGGAAGAAATCTCCTGAATCAATTACACTCCAAAGGGTACAATATATATAACTTTCTGTGATGTCTTTTTACATTGATGATCATAGATGAAATAGATGTTTTACAATTCATGGGTTCGAAAACGATATAAGTCCATATGCCACACAGAACTTAATTCATGATTTCTCCCTCTTGTTATCAACACTTTTTTCTTTCATATTCCAGCTGATTTAGGTTTCATGCCAACTGGCAGTGGTTTCAAGGAGAAGCTTCCTGAATTCAATCAGACTCCGAAGTATCCAGTATATATCTTTCTGTGACTTTTCTGTACTTTGATGATCATAGATGAAATCCCTCTATGTTTTACACTTCATGGGGTAGAAAAGGATATAAGTTTTTATCACCCACAGATCTTAATTCATGATTTCTCCCATTTGTTATTAACATTTTTTTCATTTAAATTCTTGCTGATTTAGGCCCTTTAGGGCCACAGGCAGTGTTTTCAACGAGAAACCGCCTGAATTCAATCAGCCTCCAAAGGGTGCAGTATATAACTTTCTGTGACTTCTCTGTACTTTGATGATTATAGATGAAATTTATGTTTCACACTTCATGGTGTAGGAAAGGATATAAGCACATATCACCCACAGATCTTTAGTCATAATTTCTCCCACTTGTTATTAATCATTTTTTCATTCAAATTCCGGCTGATTTAGGTTTTCAGGCAGTGGAAGTTTTTTCAGGCAGAAACCTCCTGAATTCAATTATATACCAAAGGTTGCAGTATATATCTTTCAGTGACTTCTCTTTACTTTGAAGGTCATAGATGAAATATCTATGTTTAACACTACATGTTTTAGAAGAGGATATAATTCCATATCACCCACAGATCTTAAGTCATGATTTCTCCCACTTTTAATTAACCCTTTTACATTCAAATTCCTCCTGATTTAGGATTTTCAGGCAAACATGCAGTGATTTCAGTGAGAAAATTCCTTATCAATCAGACTGCAAAGGTTGTAGTATGTATATTTCTGTGAATTCTCTGTACTTTGATGATCATAGATGAAATCTCTCCATGTTTTGCACTTCATGTGGTAGAAAAGGATTTAAGTGCATGTCACCAACAGATCTTAAGTCATTATTTTAACCAATTGTTCTTGAACATTGTTTCTCTCAAATTTCTGCTAAATTAGGGTTTTCAGGAAACTGGAAGTGTTTTCTGGGAAAAATTCCTGAAATCATTAGACTACTCCAAAGGGCGCATTAGATACCTTTCCATGACTTCTCTGTACTGTGATGATGCTAGATGAAATCTCTCTATGTTTTACAATATATGGGGTAGAGAAGAATATTAGTCCATATTACCCACAGATATTTAGTCATGATTTCTCACACTTGTTATCAACCCTTTTTTCTTTCAAATTCCTGCTGATTTAAGTCTTTTAGTGCAACGGACAGTGTTTTCATCTAGAAACCTCCCGAATTCAATCAGACTTCAAACGGTGCAGTATATATCTTTCTGTGACTTCCCTGTTCTTTGATAATCAGAGTTGAAAACTTTATATGTTTTACCCTTCATCGATTAGAAAAGGACATAAGTCCTTTTCACCCACAGATCTTAAGTCATGATTTCTTCACTTGTTATTAACCCTTTTTTCATTCAAATTCCTGCTGTTTAGGCCTTTCAGGCCAACAGCAGTGTTTTCATCTAGAAAACTGCTGAATTCAATCATACTCCAAGGGTGTAGAATTTATCTTTCTTTAAGTTCTCTGTACTTTTAAATCATAGATGAAATCTCTCTATGATTTACACATCATGGAGGAGAAAAGGATATAAATCTATATATCACCCACTGATCTTAAGTCCTGATTTCTCGGAATTGTTATTAACTCTTTTTTCATTCAAATTCCTGCTGATTTAGGCCTTTCAGTCCACAAGCAGTTTTTTCAGCGAGAAACATTCTGAATTCTATCAGACTCCAAAGGGTGCAGTGTATATCTTTCTCTGACCTCTCTCTGTATGATGATCATAGATGAAAACTTATATCTTACACTTCATCACATAGAATATGATAAAAGTCCATTTCACCCACATCTTAAGTTATGATTTCTCCCACTTGTTATTAACCTATTTTCCTTCAAATCCCTGTGATTTAATCCTTTAAGGCAAACAGGCAGTGTTTTAAGCGAGAAACCTCCTGAATTCAATCAGACTTCAAAGGGTGCAGTATATATCTTTCTGAGATTTCTTGTACTGATGATAATAGTTGAAAACTCTCTTGCTATACACTTCATGGAGTAGAAAAGGATATAAGTCGATATGACCCACAGATCTTACGTAATGATTACTCGCCCTTGTTATTAACAATTTTTTCATTCAAATTCCTGCTGATTTAGTCTCATCAGGCCAACTGGAAGTGTTTTCAGGGAGAAACTTCCTGAATTCAATTGGACTCAAAATGGTGCAGTATATATCTTTCTGTGACATCTCTTTACTTTGAGGATCATAGATGAAATCTCTCTATGTTTTAGACTTAGTGTTATTAAGGTTATAATCCATATTACCCACAGATCTTAAGTCATGACTTCTCTGAGTTGATATGAACCCTTTTTTCATTAAAATTCCTGCTGAGTACTACGAGGAAAGTTCATAGCAATACAGGCCCAAACAACAAGAATTGAAACTGCCCAAAGAAATGCTCTAATCTCCCAACTTGAGGACTTAGAAAAAGAGCAACAAAAAAAACCCAAAACCCAGCAGAAGACAAGAAATAACAAAAATCAAAGTGGTGATTAATGAAATATAACCAAAAAGACCATCGAGAAGATAAACAAAACCAAAAGCTGGTTCTTTGAAAAAATAAATAAAATTGACAAACCCCTGGCAAGGCTTACAAAGAAAAGAAGAGAGAAAACTCAAATAAACAGGATCATAAACGAAAACGGAGATATTACTACAGACCCAGCAGAAATCCAAAGATAATTAGAGACTACTGCAAACATCTATATGCAAACAAATACAACAACCTGGAAGAGATGGACAAATTCCTGGAACAATACAGTCATCCAAAACTGAACAAAGAAGAAATAGAAAACGTAAACAGGTCAATCAGAAGCAGTGAAATTGAGGCAGTCATCAAAACTCTCCCTAAAAACAAGAGCCCAGGTCCTGATGGTTTTACAAATGAGTTCTACCAAACATTCAAAGAGGAACTAACACCGATACTATTAAAACTCTTTCAAAAAATTGAGAAAGAAGGAAAGCTACCAAATACCTTCTATGAAGCAAACATTACACTCATTCCAAAACCAAATAAAGATAGTGCAAAGAAAGAACACTACAGACCAATCTCCCTAATGAACACAGATGCAAAAATTCTAAACAAAATCCTGGCAAACCGAATCCAACATTGCATAAAAAGGATCATCCATCATGACCAAGTGGGATTCATCCCAGGGGCACACAGATGGTTCAACATTCGAAAATCAATCAACATAATCCACCACATCAACAAAGAGAAGAACAAAAATCATATGGTCATATCAATAGATGCGGAAAAAGCATTCGATAAAGTTCAGCATCCTTTCATGATGAAAGCCCTGGAAAAAATTTGTATAAAAGGAACATACCTAAACATAATAAAAGCTATATACGACAGACCCACAGCAAATATCATCCTCAATGGGGAAAAACTGAAACCATTCCAATTAAAGTCCGGAACCAGGCAAGGATGCCCACTCTCTCCACTCCTTTTCAACATAGTTCTGGAAGTCCTAGCTAGGGCAATAAGACAGAAAGACATAAAAGGAATCTGAATAGGGAACGAAGAAATAAAGTTATCATTATACGCGGATGATATGATTCTCTATGTAGAGAACCCAGAAAAATCAACAGAAAAACTGATTGAAATAATAAACTGATTTGGTAAGGTAGCTGGATACAAAATCAACACGCAAAAATCAACAGCATTCATATATGCAAAGAATCAAACAGAAGAAGAAATTAGAAAAAA
>PVHY01022558.1:0-22236 GCA_004024945.1 Uropsilus gracilis
TCTCTCTCTCTCTCTCTCTCTCTCTCTCTCTCTCTCTCTCTCTCTCTCTCTCTCTCTCTCTCTCTCCTCTCTCTCTCTGTATAGATTTGTGAAAGAAAAAAGACCGACTATATCTCCAAACTTCAACTTTCTGGGCCAACTCCTGGACTATGAGAAGAAGATTAAGAGCCAGACTGGAGGCTCAGGGCCGAAGAGCAGACTCAAGCTACTGCACCTGGAGAAGCAAAACGAATCTGCCCCTGTGGTCTCAGAGGGAGAACAGAAAAGCGAGGCGTCCCTCAGTCCACCCTGTGCCAACTCTGCTACCTCAGCGGCAGCAGGGCAAAGGCCCGTGCCTCCCGCCAGTGCGCCCAGCGCCCAGCCACCCCTGCTGGAGGACAGCTCCCTGGTGCAGGCACTCAACGGGCTGCACCTGCCCTCAGACAAGCTGGAAGACAGCAATAAGCTCAAGCGCTCCTTCTCGCTGGACATCAAATCTGTCTCGTACTCAGCCAGTATGGCAGCGTCCTTGCGTGGTTTCTCCTCCTCGGAAGAGGCTCTGGAATACTACAAACCTTCCACCACGCTGGACGGGACCAACAAGCTATGCCAGTTCTCCCCTGTCGAGGAAGTGTCGGAGCAGACTCCAGAGAGCAGCCCAGATAAGGAGGAGGCCAACATCCCCAAGAAGCCCCCGAGCAGCAGACCCGCAGACAGCCAGAGCAAGCGGCTGCACTCAGTGAGAACTGGTGCCAGTGGAGCTGCCACCCAAAGGTCCCTCTTAGCTCCCCTGCACCGCAGTGGGAGCGTGGAGGACAATTACCACACCAACTTCCTCTTTGGCCTTTCCACCAGCCAGCAGCACCTCGCAAAGTCTGCTGCCGGGCTGGGCCTCAAGGGCTGGCACTCGGATATCTTGGCTCCTCAGACCTCCACCCCTTCCCTGACCAACAGCTGGTATTTTGCCACAGAGTCCTCTCACTTCTACTCAGCCTCCGCCATCTACGGAGGCAGTGCCAGCTACTCGGCCTGCAGCTGTAGCCAGCTGCCCACAGGCAGTGACCCTGTCTACTCTGTGCGCAGGCGGCAGAAGCCAGGTGACAGGGCAGACTCACGGCGGAGCTGGCATGAGGAGAGCCCTTTTGAAAAGCAGTTTAAACGCCGGAGCTGCCAGATGGAATTTGGAGAGAGCATCATGTCAGAGAACAGGGCTCGGGAAGACCTGGGGAAAGTGGGCAGCCAGTCTAGCTTTTCAGGCAGCATGGAAATCATTGAGGTCTCCTGAGAAGACACTCATGACTTCTATGGATTTTTTTTTTTCCTTGTTCACAGAAAAATATTCCCTGTAAATCTGAAATATATATATGTACATACATATATATTTTTGGAAAATGGAGCTATGGTGTAAAAGCAAAAGATGGATTGACACAGTGGTTCTCAACATCTGCATTTGAGAAATCAGCTATTGTTTCTCTCAACGAAGGGCAGATGCTAGATTCCCCCTCGACAGATGGATTTTATGCAGTGAATTGCACAGCCTCTCGTTCTTACGAAGTCAAGTTTTATTTCGTGTCACAGGACAGAACCCCCTACTGTTTTCACGTCGTGCTCAAAGCGCGCGCCCAGGCTAATCTCTGTCCAGTCCCTGCCATAGCGCACCTTAGTGCTGAGTCTGAGCCAGCTTGTGGGTCGGGTGGGTAGACCCTTTTAGGGACAGAACCTAATGGTGAGTCCAAGAGAAGCGATCACATCCAAAGCCGAGTCACAGCTCCTCACCTGACAGCCAGGTGAGGCGAGCATCATTCTGCTGGACACGAACCATTAGGGGCCTTGCCAAGATCTACTTAGAGCAAACCCAGTACCTCAGACAGAAGTCGGGGCTCTCACCACTACCATGTCTGGTAGCCCGTTTTCTAGGCATTGTGAATAGGTATAGGTAGCTAGCCACACTTTTCAGACCAATGCAGACTGTCTTTGCACAAATTTCCATTTGGGCCTGGAGGTAGTTAATTTTTTTTCTTCTTTTTCTCAACTTTAAGAAGAAAGAGAAGGGAAGCCATCTAGGATTCAATTCAACAGCCAGGAATCTGGTCATAAGGACGTATGTATGCTAAGGTTGGGACACTAAACAAATCTATCTCCCTCTTTATAAATCGAAGAATTGTTCAAAAATGGGATTATTAATCCTTTAAATAAAGATTAACTTGGTTTAAAGGCAGATGTGAATTTATTTGGGTTGGTAGCAAAACAGCCTCACCTTCCAGTTAGCCGAAGTAGACATTTTTTATTTTTGTTTCACTGCACAGAAACATTGTGTAAAACAGTAACCATAAGGTAGAATTTTATAGGAAGCCACCAAGAGGGAGAAAAAAAGATGGCCAGGTTAAAGGTAAGGTTGCTGAGGAGAGGCAGGAAAGTTACTCCTCAGTGGCAATATCCCCCTTGGCAGGAATGAGGGTGGTGTTGTTTTGAACTTCCTTAGACTTTCTGATTTACCAAGAGGGCTGAGCGAGACTTTGCTAAGGGCTGAGAGAGACTTTGCTAAATCAAAGAGTATTCGGAGTAAGACAGTGTCAGAAGGTTGTTAAACTGATTTCTTTGAGCAGGGTCAAAAGCCATAGCCCAGCTTTTCTCAGCCACCCACCAAGCCTTTGCCCCCCCCCCCCAACCCTGTAGGTGAGGTGTATCAAAATGGACCAGGACTGAGGTGGTCACTTAGTCCCACCTACACTCACTGCATGGAACCCACCCTGGCAGCTGGAAGGAAGAGGCAGTTAAAAGTGATACAACACATCTGCTTTTAGGTGGTCCTGACTTGCGTCCTATCCACTGTGGCCTGGTCCTTGTGAAGTCCTAATCCGAGGCAGCTGTTCTTCATGGGGTGGGGTGGGTGCTGTTGTCTCTGCTGTGTGGGCAGCTAGTGGATGACTCTTATCTCAGGTTTTTCTCCATGTGAGAAGTGGACAGCCCTTTGATGAGCGTGCGATGGATATGTTTCTTATGGTGACTGCTAAAGCCAGCACAGAACAACGTGGTTCAGAACTGACTCGCTCATAAAGACGACACACTTCACAGAAAGAACTGGTGACGCGCTGTGATGTGGGTGTAAAGCAAGGCAGGAAGGGAGTGACTGGCAGAGAGACTGCCATCCTGAGAAGGTTCTGTACCACGACCTGAGTTCGTTTTTCTGCACACATTTCAATCTTAGATGCCATTGGACATGCTCATCCAGTCATCTGTTATGTATACACACATTCATGTAACAGCTCACTGCTCCGAGTCCAGGTGCAGTCACCATCCCCTTCCCTCCTCATGGGCTGTGATGCACGCAGCCATTCACTTCAACCTTCAATTCTTGCCTGTGCGTGTCAACTACTCAGTTCTTGGAAGCCCTGGAGTCTGCTAGGAAGACACAGAAAGGTGATGATTTCAAAGAGTAAAGCTAGACTGGTGTGTAAGAAATGCTGGAAAACGGTTGAGGACATTTGCAAAGGTAGGTGGGTGACTGTATAAATGTTTAATATGAATATAGAGTTCTCTTGAAGTAAGGTAAGCTGTGGAATGGTGACATTGTGCATTTCTCATTTGATGTGTCCTGTACATTAATATAAGGAAATAAAATCAAAACTGGTAACAGTTTATACATAAATATGAGAAAGGACCTCTCTTTGCAGCTGTAAACTTGGTGGGAGTAGCGAGTAGCAAGCACTCCAAGTTGTGAAAGGAGGCGGGAGTGGAACCTGCCTCTGATGGTCTCCGGTGCAAAGACTGAGCAAACACAGTGAGGCATCAGATCTGTCGGGGCGCTGTCATTCACGTGAAATGTGGGGGTGTCATTTGGCAGTTCAGAACTGACCTTCATGACAGTGTTCAAACCCAACATACTGGAAGCAACCTAAATGCCCCAGAACAGATGACTGGATGAAAAAAATGTGGTACATATACACAATGGAATATTACTCAGCAATTAAAAATGACAAATTTGATGAATTTATGGAAACCTGGATGTACCTAGAAGAAATCATTCTAGCAGAAACGAGCCAGATGGAAAGGGACAGAAACCAAATGGTTTCACTAACATATGGTCAACCAAATGAAACTACACAAGGGGAGAGTGGGGACCAGCTGGAGCGGGTGGGAGGGGGAGGTGGTGGGTGACCCCCAGGGATTGAAATGATGTGAAATATAGATAAATAAATTAAAAAAAAAAACAAAAAAAAACCCAACATACTTGGGAAAGATCTACTGGCTAAGTCCAGAACTAGCAATAGGGTAGGACGGCAGGAAGAGCAGAGACACACTTTTGGTACATTTTCATGTAAGTGGTTTGGTCATTTTTGTAGGAAAAACAGGAGGACTACAGTTGAAAAACTCAGAAGTCAGACGTACCAGCCCTTCACCCTGCACCCCACTCTAGGCAACTGAAAATCTGCGTGTCACTTGACTCCCCCCAAACTTTACTTGCAGCCCACTATTAACCAGAAGACTGAATGACAATATAAACAGTAAACATGTGTTTTACATGTATTGTGTGTGGTATTCTGGATAGTGAAAAGTTAAATCATTAGGAATATGAACTGCATTGTGTTTATTGAAACCATCAACTTTCATCGTTGTATTTATATGAAAATCTGCACGTCAAGTAGACATGTAGTTCAAGCCCGTGTTGGTCAAGGGACAGCCATCCTGCGGTGCTGGCCTCGCCACGTAGGCCTTGATGACCTCTGTCCATGCCTGACACTGGCCGTGATGATTTACAAGACGAGCTTAGTTTCATCCATTTACTAATGAAGAACTACTCACTAAAGGAACAAAACATTTATCTTTAGTGCAGGCCAGTGGAATAATGTTGATAGAGAGTCACAGGGGATGGCGCATAAGTTGGCTGTGAAGGCATCTTGAGTTTTGATTTGAGGAAATGAGAAAGCAGGAAGGATCAGGTTAAGGTGAGCAAAGATGAGCTGTCTTGGCTTGGTCCTTCCAGGTAATGAAGGCGGGGGGTGGGAAAGAAGAATAAAGGGAGTGGACTACATGTGTCTGGAGCTAGGAGGGGGCAGGTGCTTCCAGGAGAGGTTTTAGGTGTGAAGGTGTAGATCATGGAAAGACCTAAAGTCTAGGAGTTACTGCTCACATGCAGACCCATTTGGGATTTTAGAGATCAGCCTGCTCAGAGCGTGGGAAGGATGGGGGAATAGTTTGGATCTGAGAACTTAAATCAGACCAGGCAAACTAAAGGGAAATCGGGAAGGTGTAGGTTTCTGAGGAAAGCCTGATGAACTTGAATTGGGTCCCAAATGACCAAAGAAATGATGTGTCACTGGACCAGCTGATGAAAACCTATAGTCCTCCAAACCCTGTTTCTCTGACACTAAGCAGGACTGTTTCGAGTGTAGTAAACAAAATGTGTGCTTTTCTCTGAATATTACTCTTTGCCTCTGTAAATGGAAGAGGGATGTAAGTTATTGCTGGCATTGTGTGGGGCCCGTTCATCCCCGAAAAGCATAATTATACTTGGTTATATCTTTAAAGTGTTGTGAAATCAACTGGAAAATTACAGCACCGTTAACCTGTCAGTCGTGTTGTTGTAGTTTATGTTCAGAGACATCAAATTGGGCTGATAAAATTTCATTCCTTTGGTTCTGGCTGAACACTTGAATCCTTCGAAATTCTGTCCCACAGGGAACACAGAATGTGACCTTATGTAGGGCAGAGTCCCCAGCCCTCCAAGGAGACTGTACTTCAGAGGCCTGCTCAGGAGAATTACGACAGTGTCAGAGACTGAATTTAAAGAATTTGGTTCATGAAACTTTTGAGTATAAATCAAGCCTCATTATGTAATAAAAGGAAGCAATAGGAACATATCTTAATTGGTTTAAAAAAAATGGCATGACTGTAAATTCCCACAGGTCCTCTATGAACACAAGACCCTCAGCACCCCTCAGAGTGCCTGTTGGGGCGTACAAAGCAGTGACCACCTGCCACAGGTCACTTATACTAGAAAACAGCATTCAGCCGGGCATGGTGGATCGTGCCTGTAAGCTTCAGCCTATGAAGCAGCCGGGGCTAGGGATCGCGGTTCGAGTCCCACCTGGGGCCCGTAGCGAGACCTAGTTCCAAAAAAATAGCTGGGCATGGTGGTGCATGCCTGTAATCCCAGCTACCTGGGAAGCTGAGGCTGGGGACTGCTTGATTCCGTGGTACCCCAGGCAACGAGAGACCTAGTCCCCCCCCCCCAAAAAAAAAGAAAGAAAACAACAGCATTCATTGCTCAAAAGGATTTGGTTTTTTTTTTCTGTAAAGCATGCAGATGATGACCTGATTATAATTTCCCTCTGTAGCCCTTACATTTGAATAGAAGATGCATGCCTCACGTGTGTGAGAAATTCATGATTATTAACTGTAAATATCAAAGCAACCTCTCCAGGATACTGTATCACCCTTAGTAGAGAAATGAAGGTCAGGCTAAGGGACAGAAAACTACATGACTTTCCACAATTACAAGACATTTTACTCCTAAAGTTACCTACGTACACACACATGTTCACTCTGCTCTTTAATCCTCAGTATCAACATTTTCAGTAACTTCCTACTGAGTATTATATTATCTCGGTTTAGCTGAAATATAAACAAATCAGGCAGACAAAATTTCCAACTGTTGTAGAGTTTTGATGTCTGTATGATCACAGCTCTGAAGATGCCTGGCCTTGCTAGGAAAAGTAATTTCTGAGCATGTTTACAGAAGCTGCAGTCCCCAGATCCATTTTAGAAGAGAATGCAGAGGCCACTTGAAAGAAGAAAATCTCACGTTCGCTTGGACTCCTTTCTTCACAACTGTCCCACGGTACTAAGTTCTATGACTCAACACCAAGAATGTGGCACAGGTCAGTCCCCCATTGCCCTAAGTTTATGTAACCCTGTTTGTAGGACCTGTAATGTAAGGGAAACATTACTAGCCTCTGGTATATTGGAGGAAAAAAGCAAAGAAATGTTCAGAGACTACCATAATAATAACTCGTTTCTGCGCGCGCACACACACACATGTTCACACACATACAGTGCAATACTGTATGTCAGGATATAACCTGTGTGGAGTCCTCAAACATACTTCATCAAATATTACTCTGTGCAGAGAACACTGGAGAGGTATCCATGTTGAAAATACACTTCATATTCTGAAAAACTGATTATCTAAGGTGGGAAAACAGGCACAAATAAATTTAATATGTAAGTTCCTAAGGAAGAAACTCAGGGAAACAGATACTGTAAACTAATAGACATGACATCTATACAGTCACTTCCTCTTATGCCCACAATTCATTTATTATGTTTCTAGGCACTGCACCTAATAGAAGGTATGAAGGCCAGCTTCTACCAAACTGCCTCTCTGAGAGTGAAGCAAGGGGCCTCTTTGATAGTGTTCAGAGTTAGAGATGAAAAGACACAAACAGGTTTTTTTTACAAAAGGGACAATGAGACAGAAATTTTGTAGTTGCTGGATTTAAAGTGGCTACAGAGACCCAGGGTCACTGCTTCACAGCTGGTGAAGATGCTCAGCATTGCTGAAGGGTCAAATGAGAAACTGCAAAGGCAGGAGCCAAGAGCTCGAAAGAACCTGAGAGCCAATCCAGACCAGCTCCCACTGGGGGGGGGGGGGGGGGGCACAAACAGGCACAGGGAAATTAAATGAACATGACAAACAGGAAGGCAGGAAACTCTCAGCCAGGCTCTTGGACACACAGGCTGCTTTATCATCTTTGAAATATCCTCTAGTGACCAGTGAGGCGACTGGGTACTAACCAACAGAAATTTGGTGTCACCGTCTCTTGTAATATTCTCAGATCATATTCTCAGACTCCAACGGAAAAAGTAAAGCAGTGAGGCGTGAAAAGACTGGTGACACCATGTATGCAGTCAGGGTTCCACCAGAGAACCACCAGGGATGGCGAAGAATAAGGGGCCCATGAAAGGAAGTAACATTAAACAATTAATTGAAGCAGGTGGTAGGAGGGTCCCTGTTCAACGCTCTGTCACCTGAAATCACCAGGTAGCTGGAAAGAAGGTGGATAAACAGGACAATAGACACCTGCAAGCAACAGACTGGAACACGCATCTGCTCGCAGGAGCCACAGCCCAAGAATAAGCAGGTCCTCAGCTGGCCCAACCTGCAAAAGTTGAAGGTAGAGCTCAGGGCATGGAGGAGCTGGCCAGGGACACAGTTGCTGGCCCCACCTGCGGCAACTTTCAGTGAATAAGCATGGCTGCTACCCAGACTGCCTCTAACAAATCTCATGCTGACGTCTCCTATGGCCAACCCTAAAGAGAACTCTGGTTGGGTTTAGCCAACCTGAGGGCATTGCAAAACCCTGCATCCTATCAGTAGTCAAAAATGATCAGAATCCTTTTTAAGTAATACCCAATTTACCTCTTGTTCTCCTCCTCTGCTCCTATCCAGTCATGACTAGCACAACTACTTGGGATCCAAATCTCAGTTAAAACCATGTTTTGTCTAACTACTCCATAAGAAGGGGGAGCTGGAGGGAGAATCAGCAGGCAAAGGGTGTTTCCCGCCATGTTCAGTTCGTTAATTGCTGAACACAGCAAGCAAGCTCCCTCCTCACAGGTTTAATCTGCATCCCATTTTATTCATTTGTGCTTTCATTTGTCAGTTTTATTAAGTGCAATGAGGATAATGGCACCTGAGCAATTTTTACAGTTCTGTAGAAAACCAACCAGCCCTTCATTCTTTGAAAGCTACAAACATGTGCCTGTGTTCAGAGCTGGGTGCTGTGAATTCCAGGAACTCGGAAAAAGAACAAAGGTTGATGCTTAAAAATGACATGTCCTGTGAGTCCAGGCCAACGAGAGACGAGTATCCCTCTGCTAGTTAAAATTAAAAAGGGTGGGGATGGGAAGGGGCAAAAAAAAAAAATTAAAATAAATTAAAAGGATAGTGAAGTTAGAAGAAATACTCCTAAGGTGCGCTGGAACCTAGTCTAGCCACATCAGGTATTAAAGAAGGTGGATAAACAGAACAAGGGACACCTGTAAGCAACAGGCTGGAACAGTGATAGGAAAATTGTAAGACAAAACAACAGCATGACATTGTGGAGGGGAGATCATGGACAAGGTACAGGTCAGAGTTAGAACCTTGATCACATGGAAATTAATACACAACTCCAGGGAAATTGCATCTCAGTGAGGGGGAGAAGATTATTGAGTAAGTGTTACTACTTCCCCTCCCTCCATGACCTTCCCTAGGATGACCTTTAGCTATTTAATAGTTTCTAAGTTACAGACCATCTTTCCTGATTTGTACCGAATGAACTGCTGCAGAAATGAAGGCCCCACTAAAACTGAAATCAGAGGAGACGAATGTCTTACATCATCATGACCCCCAAATTCTGAAAGTAGAGCTCACCACTCCCAGCTCCTGACTTCCAGTTCTACCATGACTCCTTCAGACCTCATTCTACTCAGGCCTCTGCCACTCTTCCTAAGGGAGCAGTTCCCAGGCCGATGGAAGTGGGATCTGAAGGGTCACTGAAGGCAAATGCCTTGGCCACTTCCCATGGCTTTCGTTCCTGTCCTGTCTTTCGAGCTCAGCGGGAATGTACCATCTTAGTACTCTGGGGCCTCAGAAAAGCCTAGAAGCTGTTGATTTTTTCACTATGTCTGGGCTAAAAATATTTTCCCCATTAGCTTGATATTCATGTTTCCTCTGTCAGGCAGCTGTATCATGTCCTGTACTTTATTCTGGGTTCTATATACCTGTGACAAAGCATCTGATTGAGGTCCAAAAGTAGAATCAGGTAACGTTTACCTGAGATACGTTCAATAACGGGGAAATTCTAACCTTACAAATATACCAAAGGCTATTTTGATATCTAAACACCACCTTCTGTGGGCACACCAGACTCCCCCGATCTGCAGTGTCCTGCTGAACATGGCGGTGACTGCCACAACTCCCACCTCCGTGCTGACAGCAGATGGCATCTCGGGAAGGCAGAGAGGATGGGAGAGGCTATCTTTACACCTGCTCTTGGTCTATGGACAGCTCACCACTACCTCCCAGAAAGGAGACTCATCTAAGAAATGTGATCCTCGCAGCAGTGCCCAAGGGGGCACCTGCTGATTTCCTGGGCAGAAGGCCAGCAGTGTTTGCCACTGTGGTCTCCAGGAGCGCACATACTGGCCTGTTTTCTAACAGCTGGTATAAGTGGGTCTGGACGCCAGGCAGCCCAACACTAGCAGTAAGCGATTCCTCCCTTGGGACTCTGCGAGCCTCCAGCCCGCAGGCTAACCAGACGAGTCACATGGCTGCTGGTTAAACCCTTGTTCCAAAAACCGGAGTCCTGTCAGTGATGTCATCCTTAACATCGCCTCCAAGAAATCAGTTGTCAGTGGGAGATAAGCCCAGTGAGGGTGTAGAAAGGAGCCTTCGGTTTCCCAGGAGGACATCCGGGGAACGAGTAACCTGGCACACAACAAAGGTATCTGCATCTCGCCGAGGAAGGAAGGGGGCGCCGAGGGTGAGGCCATCAAGTGTTGCAAACAGTGAGGGGAGGAAGAGGAACCACACAGAGTCTGACTTCACCAGTTCTTTATGTTTACAGTCCATCACCCAGAGAGCCGACCGAGGGAAACGTCACACGGCACCAAGGACACAGAGCTTCTTAAAACGCTTCTCCCTCTGCCACCACATTTTCACACCACATGTTAGACTGGACATAGTACACTTTAAATTAAAAAACAGAAAACTCGGAACCAAATAAAAATAATTTCCCAATGCGGAGTTCGGTAAGGACTCCTGATAACGCAGATGTCCCAACTTCGGCGATCACAGAGACTTGGTTCAGTTCGTGCTGCCCCAGGAAAACACATCCAGGAAGCAGGGAGGGCAGGGCCAGCTCTTCAGACAAGCCCCACCACGTCAGGCCCTACTCCAGGCGCACGACCCCGACCAGCTCCGAGACCTGGTCACCCACCTGGTTCCGGTCCGCAGAGTCCGCGGTGCACCCTCGGGCTCTGTTGGCAGCAAGCAGCGACCTGGCAGAAGAGGCGAACAGCTCTAGAGCTTGAGCTCTCGGTCCGGCTTCATGCTGAAGGGCTCCAGCCTCTCACTCTCAGGCAGCATGCTGTTGAGCCGCTCCATCAGCGGCACCGTCTGGTCAATGCCCATCTGTATACGGCGGAGGATGGCGGACATTTCATTGACTTTCTGGATCTGCTCAGCATATTTGGCGTATCTTTTCTGGCGCTCCTGCATGAAGCTGAAGAGAGTTTCAACAGACAGATCCATCTGTAGGAGGAAGAAGTGAAATACGTTACGCTTTGGTGACCTGAGTCCTCTCCAGGGGACTGGGTGCGGGTGGGGAAGCTGACTGTCTATGGGACTCAAGACCCTTCACCAGCATGGCCTGAGCAATGGCCACCCAGGAACCATCTTTGCAGGGACTAAAAACCAACAGTCTGGGCTCCATGTTTTGCAGTGGGAGCCATTTATACCTTGTTGAGACCCTGGATTTCTTTTTCTCTTTAGGGAAAGATTCCTGGGCTTGGAAATCAGATAGCTCAAGGCTGGCATCTGGCTCTGCCATTTGAGGTGATCATACCTACCCTTTCTGTCTTCAGGTCTTATCTGCAAAAACCTGGGAACTAATTCCAGAGTGCAGGATTGTTGTGAATAAATTCACATGGGCTGACACCGGCAAACCCACCTGACACAGGATGTAGCACAGCACAGAAGAGCTCCTAAAAGAGGTCCCCGGCCTACCCTCTCTTCCCCAAACGGCTGCAGACTGGAAGTCACACAGGGAAATCTGAAAATCAAGCTCAAGCCCATATCATGAACCAAACCACTGGGAGGCTACTTTGTGTGCCCGCTCCCTCTCAAGGAAGACAGACTCTGGGTTCCCCATTTAAAATCTTACTTCTCCCAAGTGAAGTTCTTTGGAACCTGCTATCTGGATAAAATGGGTCAGTGGTGTCCCAGTGAGTCCCAAGACTCACGTTTCTATCCCAAAATTCAGGTGGGGCCTAGTCCTCCTGTGTGCTGATTCCAAGCACACCCCTCCCTGAGGCTGCTCCCCACGCAGCACACAGGGCAGACACTCAATTCATGTGACCATGGAACCTCTGGAAATGGTTTGATAAAAACAAAACCAAACTAATAAGCACACAGAGACCATAGCCAGCACAAGAGAAAAAAACCACCTGTTCTATTTTTATATTGGGGGCGGGGGGATGAGGAGGGGGAAGGGAGGTGGAAATTCACACTTGGTTTTGTTTTTTTTTTTCCACCTTGGCTCTTCCATCTGAATAGGAAAACTCCAAGTAATGTGGAAGGATGCACACCTCCAGCGGGCTCAGCACCCCTGCATGGCCACTCAGCACTGCGTTGGAAGTGGTTAGTCCATGACAGAGCCGCGACCATGCATGAGCCAGCCTTTGCAGGTTGGCCATCCAGCTCGGCAGCAAGAGGATCTCCACCTCCAGAGAGGCCCGTGGGAATGCAGGAGCCCCTGGACTCCTCACAAGAGCCACCTCTCGCCATTCAGAACCTTTTCAGGGTCTCACATTTCAGCTGACAGGGGAATTCATGACACTTCTTGGCCAAATGCTACCAGACCAGACACCCAAGGAGGCCATATGAAATGTCTCTATGGTCCTAACCTAGCAACTGTTATGTTTAAGGTCCTTGGCAATCAACCCTCTGTCCCTGTATTCTACCTGATCAGAGTTTACTTCCACCTCAGCAAGGTACTTGTCCAACTGGCATGCCCTTCCCTACATGTTTCCACATCCAATGGGGCTGTGGTTCATGGGCACTTTTGGATAAAGTGATCCAGATATGCTGCTCAGACATGGAGTCCATTCCACCAAAGTCCATGGAAGAAAAAAACCACAGAGGAGGAAACTTCCAGGGTTGATGTGCAAAGAAATCAGACGACATGTACAAAGCACCCAGAACAACCTCTAGAAAAAGGCTCTTTGGATGATGAAATATAGTGAATGGAAATAGAAAGTATTTCTTTAATTTCTCTTAGATGAAAAATGAAAAAGCAAGATAAAATTAAAAGAAAAAAAGGTAGTCTACCCCTACCCCCCCCTTGGGCCTGCCAATCCAGGTGGTCTTACTCTATACTCTATCTCCTTTATTTCTGATCTTTCATTTCCCTTTTCTTAAATAAACTTGCCTCTATCCCCCCCAAAAAAGAAAGAAAAAGCAGGTTAAAAATTTTGCAAATAAGGGCAGAGAAAAATGACAGTTGGCAGTGTCCAGAGAGACAATATATCTTTGTTGTAAAGGCAGCGAGCTTATTGCTGTGCCTCATCTCTGTTACATTAACTATCTTCAAGGCTTACACAATCACTCAGATGATAATTGACCATTGTGTTTTTTGCTGACATGTTTTCTTTTTGTTCTGCATTTCTGCTCCTGAAATCTTACAGCGGAGTCACATGACTCATTCCAAAGTTTCCCGACAAAAATATCTCATACGCCATGATGTAACTGAAGTCAGAATCTACCTACATGTCCTTTGATACTAGTCTCCATGTTCAGCCATTAGAATGAGTAATTATCACCACTGTTTGGTGATAGCCAATCCATAATCTAAGTTAGAAAAGATAAGCACTTCATAAAAATACATCTCTAAATTCTAGAACCTTAATTTGTGTATAAGATCTAACATGCAATCTGACGAACATTTTCATAGGTGAAAAAGAAAAATAAGCAGGTAAACTGTTCCTGAATTAACAAAATTCAGGATCTGTAGGTCTGTAGGATCGACTGACTGTTGCTATTTCAACCTCTTAGTTACTGGAGTTTACAAGAAACATTAAAAGAATTAAAAAGATTGTTTAAGGACTGAACTGAGATTGCACTGAGAAGTCACTCATATTTCCCATCCTTTTCAATAAAGTTTAGCTTTTAATGACACTTCTCAGTTAATTTAAGCCTCAAGGTCAATTTGTATTAGTCTCAGTAGACAGCTCACCTTCTCTGCACTCATTCTACATTTAAATTCCTGTTTCCCAAGGAGGTCAGTTTAGGAGATGGGGGGTGGAAAGCAAGAAGCCTCTATGAGCTGGGGCCAGCACACCAGAGGCTGTCTTTCTTCTCATACTGCATATCCAGTCCCAGCTTTGTTCTTCCTTTAGATGAGCAGCCTTCTGAGCCCCAAAACGTGACAAACACACACTAATACACAGCTCTGTCTTTTTTCTTTTCCCAGTTAAAGGCACTGAATGGAAAGTTATAATTCATCCACTTTTATAGCTATACAATAATGAACTCAAAGGTCAGTAACAGTCTGTGGGGACTTGGCCATGCCTCAAATATTGGAGATGGACTTAATGTTGGCTTTAAGTAATGTAGGTTCATCCTCCCCCTCACTTCCCTGATATGATTATTAATAATTATTCATTACAGAAGTCAGAGCTTCTACCTTTTAAAAGTGTGGTAATAACAATGTGTCCACCCATCCATTCTATCCCTGAGCAGTGCTGCGAAGGTTATGTAAACTATGTAAACTAGATGACATCACAAGAGCAATCTAAAAATAGAACAGCTATAAAAATGTAATGTTATATTATTATAACAAATTCCATGGAATGACCAAATATGCTTAGAGATTTGTTTTTCACGGTACTAAAATAAAACTAAGACTTTCCCAAATGATATGACCACATTCAAAGCAAAGTGCTCTTAGCAGCTCCCTGCCGGCTTCTGACTATGCAGGCGCCTCTCTTTTTCTTTCTCCTTTTCCTAGTAAGTCTGCCCTTTTAAACTGTATAAAACAAACAAAAAAAACAAAGCAAGCAGCTTTAAAATGTCTCCCATAAAGCTTCACCCTTCCACATGGTCCAAACCTCAGAACTACCAACACTCCTAACAATAGCGGTTAGTCTATCCAGTGTTGCAAATACAGCTCTTCCTTTCTCCAGAGAAGAAAGACAACTGGCCAATAAGCCAGTTGTCCAGTGTCATTAGTCACTAGGGATACGGGAGTCAACACACAAGGAAATACTATTTGATGGCTCACTCAGATGGCTAAATTAAAAAGGTAACAATAAAAAGTAGCAGTGAGGATAAGGTGAGATTAGAACCCTCATGCACTGCTGATGGGAATGAAAAAATGGGGACACTGAAGAAGTTTGTAAGTTTTTCCGAAAATTAAACATCAAATTCATATATGGCCCAGCATGTACACTGAGGTCTGTGCCCACTCCAGTCCCTCCCATGTTGAGCGGTGGGTTCAATTCCTTTCAGAAATCCTCAGCAGATTAATTGGTGACTTTTATAGTGTTCAAGTAAAAGAACACTTCCTAATTTAACTGCTGATACTTATTTTTATAATAACAAATCAGCAGATGTAAATAACATGGACATGTACACAACCAAAACTGAGAGGGGACCAAAGAGAATGAACTACTCAGTGGCACATAAACTTGAGCGGCGTTTTCCCCGGCCAGGTCAGCACACCACGTGCCCTGATGTTTCGCTGTATAAGCATTTCCTATCCCCTGACTTCACAAAGGGGCTAAGAACAGAGAATCTGAGCTGCTCAGGTCCTAAGAGATGGTTCATACCCCCCCACCCCTCACTGTAGAGACCCCTCCAGGGTGGTTAAGCGATGTGGTTACGTCCACAGAGGGTCCTATGGATTCAGGACCTCCTGATCCCGGGCCACCTCCTATTAGGCCCAACTGTCCCAAGTACCTGGAGTCCCAGTGACATTTCCTTTCCATAGTCCTACCTGGTCAAACAAATGATGGCCACAAGTGAAAACTGGACTAAAACAAAGTTTTAAAGACACTAATTCTGTCCATAATGAAAACAAAAACTACGGATAATTAACGTCAAAAGCAAATGAGGAGGTCAAGCCACACAAACATCTCCATGTCCCGGAGGAACAGGAACCTCCTCAAGTGAAGCCAGCTCTGCAATCAGGAGCCTGACAGTCAAAATTGTGTGCAGGCTCTGCTTCCTTCTAGAATTACGTAAGCCTGCTCCAGCTCCTTATTAGTCTGCCATTTCCTGTTACGCAAGGCACAAACAATGGGCAGGCTGTCGCCAATGTTTTCATTAATTAAACCACAGACTGAATGGCATCTATTACCACATAATGGACTTTCTGAAGTGACTCTGTTTCCTTTGTTCAAACAATATATCTAAATGTCTCTGTACAGGAACAAATTTTATTTGGATCTCCCAGAAAATTAAGAGACACAAGTGACTTAAGAATTTGAATTGCATGATGTTGTTTCAGTAATTATTTTATGACTTGTCCAACTTCCATGCTGCCTTCTTACCCTCTGTGATGTTATGTCTTGGAAAGATAGGAAAAGTTTCTAGCCTTTCAGCAGTTCCCAGAACTAGACTTGTTAGAGACACTCAAAAGATCCTCTCCCTCAACACCCCCAAAAGGGTCAGAAGAGGACAAGGAAAGACAGCAAAAGATCAAGGTGAAAATAAAAGCTCAGGACAGAAATGTCCCTTTCTCCTCTCCTGTGGGAGAGCCTTCCTCACGACCAGATACAAGGGCAAGCTCACAGACCCTGCACAGACTTGCCTTCTTGGGCTCTTCTCTCCAGCTGCCAGCACCCCCAGCCCTCCTCCTCTTGCTGAAGAACCCCCATGGGGCACTCCTCCCAGAGCCTTGATGTGCAAGCAGGAGACCAAGACCAGTATGAACTCAGTGGCGGAGGCGGGTAGTGTTGTTTCTATCACAAGATGCAAAGGTAGATGAGTGACTGGTGGCAAAGAACCTACTTCTCAGGAGGGATGGAAGTGAAGCCGGGCATGGAACTTCAGGGTCAAGGGAGCAGTCATGCCTCAAACGAGCTTGTAATCGTGCCACTAAGGTCCATACATCTACAGAATCACTTCACTGAAATAAATGGTTTTTTTCCTCCCAATTGCAACCCTCCTCCCTTTACACAGCTCCCACCAACCTGCAGAGAGCTTTCTTTGTCACACCCCATTTGCTCTGGTAGGACCTTTCTAGCCATTTCTAGTAATGGTCCGCTGTGACCTCAGATCAGGGATAAGCTCTCTGTATGTGTGCAGGATGAAAAAATGTAAGGCCAGGATGGCAACTCAAGGCCTACGATGTAAAGTCAAGTTTATCCACATGGGCAGAGAAAAGTTAACTGTTGCCTCAAGCTCCAGGGACACATCCTAAAACAATCCTCGGGGAATCCTTGAGACCTGCAACAGCTGGAGATGGTTTTTAAAAGGAGTGTGGATCTGCAGGTGTCCTCTCAGCTGCCAACAGACAGAGCAAGGACGTCCCCAGTTCAGAACATGCCAGTGAGTATGACCGCAAGCAGATTAACAGTAAATAGATTCTTGGTATCTTCACTGTCACTGATGGAAAGTTTTGATAAATTTGAGTTACAGACCAAATTTGGAGGAAGAGCCTCCTGGCGAGCTCTGCATAGCCCAAGAGGTCTTTAACAATAAAAGTTCCTTTTCCAGCAAGGTCGCCCTCCTGCAAAAGTCCTACCCCACTGGCATTCCAAATCCTTTATCTTGCTTTATGTTTTTATTGCTAGCACTGATCACCACCATTGATCATGCTATATATATGTTTTTTCCCTGCTCTGTTTGTTTCTACCTCGCCTGTTTCCCCACTGCAAAGCAAGGTCCACGGGGAAGGGAATCTGTGGGTTTTGTTCAGTGATACAGGCTCAGTGCCTACAACAGAGCCTGCAGAGCTCAGGGAGGCCCTCGATACAGAAGACCTATAGGACACATGCACACAGTCCTAAAGGTGTATGCTTATCTCAGTGAGTCCAAAATCAGCAAGGGGAACGAACCCTTTTAAGACAAGTAAATACGTTAGGAGAAAAAAACAAAAACAATGGGTGGGGGGGTGAAACGCATGGTCAAAATAGACATTTACTCAATACAGAAAAATAGAAACAGGATTTTAAAGAATATGATAGACAATCTCATTACCAAGAGTCAACCACAACTATGTAACTGTTATGTTTCCTCCTAATCTTTATTAAAAGATATTTACCGGAGTTGAAATCATATTGAATATGGCCAGGCTTTTTCACTTAACACTAAAAGCCTAAGTGCTTTCCTAATATCATTTTCATGGACAGAAGACCTAACCGAAGTGAAACGGAAACCATGGCATGTTGTATCAGCCCTTGTGAATCTCACACACAGCTGGGCTACACATACATTTTTAGGAATATAAAGATGATAAGAATGTTCAAAATGTAGCTCAAAACTCAGTACAACCTGGACACCACACAGACTCCATCTACCATGTAACGGAGTTCTACCCAAAATGATGTGACACACTTACAGGTCTCAGCTGTAAGTCTCCCATCTATGCTAGTCACTCTGTCTCCCCTTTCAGCACCTGGGTGCTCTCAGCAATGTGACCTTTGGGGACGGGAGGGACCTAAGTCTCAGAACTCAATGGAGGAGTTACCTACTAACCAGAAACATCTACCTTGGATGTGAACAATAAACTTCTGTTGTATTTGAGTCATTATACATTTCAAATTCTATTTATAGCTGCAGTCTGCCCTACTGTTGCTATCCTTTATAACTTCTATTTGCTCGAATAGAATAAGAAGGTCTATCAGTCACCATGATTGAAATAACTGAAGAACATATGAAGATCATTTAACTAACATTTTTGAAATATGACTAAATGCCAGACATTGCTCTAAACCTCGTGGTAACTCTCAAATTTGCTGAAACTCCTTGCTGTTCTTTATTGAAAGATACCAAAGACAGTAAC
Source organism: Uropsilus gracilis (assembly GCA_004024945.1). Lineage (NCBI taxonomy): Eukaryota > Metazoa > Chordata > Mammalia > Eulipotyphla > Talpidae > Uropsilus > Uropsilus gracilis. The sequence goes on from PVHY01022558.1 coordinate 18,753, forward strand.
TTTTCTGAGACCTGCTTCCAGTTCCACAGCCTGTGCATCCCAGCTGCCACTCGCATTCCTCACCAGAGAGTGGTTGAAGAGGCTTCCTATGGCAGGCTGGAAATGGCTGGGAAGTGGAGGGGGAAGGGCTCCAGGGCCTGGCACATGGGCCACGAAGGGGAAGCTGGCAGTTAGCTGTCTTGGGGCATGTCTAGGGCAGGCAAACTGGGGGGAAATGGGGCTGCTGTTCACACTTGCTCATATATCGGAGCCAGAATGTGAATGGAGTTAAATCTCCAAGCAGTCAAATAACTGGGCTTGGCTCATGCCTCGCCAAAAAACACAAGTCTCCATTTCCAGCAGGCAAGTAATAAACTCGATCGGGCCCTCTTCCAGACTTTCTGTCTTGGCAGCACAAGGCTGTGGAAAGGAAGTGTGGGGCCAGGCCCAAGGAAGTAGCATACCTTACAGCCAGACAAACCAGAATAGGCCCAATCCCCCATCAGTACTTCCTGCCACCCAAGGGACCAGTTATATTTCTTACCGAGAAGAAAGGTTGCCCAAAGGACAAGAAGGGGGAACAGCTATGATGCTATTGTAAGGTCTCTGATGAAAACTTACACCAGAATGCCTTGTGAGATGGAAAGGAGCACAAGGCCCTCCTGAAACACCTTGCTTCTCTGTATTCTGGCAAAAAAGCAGCTCAACATCTCACTACGCTTGTCTAAATGTGTAGTTTTAAATAAACTCTCCTAGCCCACTTTGTAATTTGAGGTCAAGCAAGCAACAACCATTGCCAAGACACATTTAAAACCAGCAACAGGAAGCAACCCATGTCACTGAAAGACTCGGTTCAAGGTGGTAGGCAGAGTAATGGCCTCAGCTGCCAGTGAATCACACTACCCCAACTGTACCTGGAGGTCAGAATGAACACTAACACCAGGGCAGACACGGACCTGGCCAGGCACCAAGGGTGACTCCCTAACCCTGATCAATCTCTCTCAAAGAGTGTAGGCACTGCAGCCAAATCCTCAGGAAAGGGCTCTGGCAGGGTCTTTGACATTCCTCAGTGGGCTAGGTTGTAACATTACTATAGTGGACAGAGAGCAAGCCCGCCTGGCTGCATGCAATCCAGGAATGGAACCTCCCTCCTAAAACGCCATCTGAGGTCTACTGCATGAAAAAGGAACAACCAAAACAAGTGAAAGACTAAAAAGAAGCAGGACGTGTGTGGTATGGTGCAATGGGAAAGAAGACGAACCCTCAAGAAGACTTGTCTTCTCAGTCATTAAGAAGGAGAAAGGGAATCTTGGGAAAATCCCAAAAGGACCTTGGATTTTTCTATTTGGGCAATGAAAGGGCAGAATTAGAGAAATGTTAGCGTCTCTCTGTAACCCTATATCACCCTATGTCTTTTAATGGACCACAACTCTTAGCCTGTTCTGAAATACCGTTTGATGCTTCATACTGGTTTGTGCTAAAACACCACACTTAATCAAAGCATCTGAATGAGAGACAAACTGACCACCAGAAGTATGTCGTGGATTTATCAGTCTCAAGGCCTTTAAGGCTAGTTCACAGTAACCATAACAAAATAAACCCAGCGCCTTCCTTTATCTTAGTTAAGAAGGTAGTGGACTCATGATCAAATTGACCCACTGACAGCAAGAAGACAGAAACATGAGCCAGGTGGTGAGCAGACGCTCCAGATGGCTCCACTATGTCTTCCTGGCGCTGAGTACTTCCACCTGCTGAGGATTTTCCTCCCTACCCTCCCCACCACTGGTACCCCCCCTGGGAGGGAGGGGCACCTACAAGAGTGGGGAGCAGGTTCCGTTCTTCGTTACCCTTCAGTTAACCTAAATTTCAAGGATAGATGTGACCTAAAATGGAAAGCGTCTGCCTGCCAGCTTAAATCCGTACTAGAAACAATGAGTGATCACCTAAAATCACTGAGTTAAGAAGCTCCATTTCCACAGCCTAGAAGCCCAGGACTAATCCTGTGCTGCTATCCAGTTCCATATTTCTCGGCCCATATTCCCCAAGCACTAGTTTACAATTCACCAATCTGAATAAGCAGTTACATTCATGACCAAATGTCCAAAAGTCACATATTCATGGCAGGAAAGAATGATCGCAGGGCTTGAAGGAAATGAGAATGGGCTAAAAATAATCTGCCTTGCCTCTGTGTAGTTCTTCATCATACGGGTTGTTGAGAGAGCTGAAAACAAGCCAATATTTAGGCTGCTACCAGAGTCAAAAAACTTCACAAATCAATTCATGGCAGAGGGTTAGCCCTTTCCTTTTAGCCATCATGTATATTTAGAACAACAGCAAGTGTTAACACTATGGTGTTTACAACACATCAGACAAGGTTCGTGATAATATTCAGAGAGTAACTGCATGCATGCACTCTATCCTCTCTAGAGCTCTCAAAACACATGCTTCCAGGGTGGGAACTTTCACTTGCCTCCTCAGGGACCCCACTCTAAGAACTGCCTTCCTACCCTTCATCTTTCATCTCTTCTCAGCATTCTGTATACAGGTTCAAATACACCACTTGCAGATAGATATACCACTTCATCCACCTTTACTTCCATATTGTTGGCCATTATCTCACTGACTAATGCACTCACTTCTCCAACAGGCTTTGATTTCTGTATCTAAACAATGGGCACACTGGAGAACTAACACCAACATTACATGGTTCTTAGGGCAAGTTTAGTATCTTCACTGCCCACCGAACCCCCAAAGTCAACTCTGTTCTAAGCCCCGTCAAACACTTAACCCAGCAACAACGTACCCTGTCCATTCATTTCCTGAGTCATGATTTTCCTTGACAACCCACCTCAACTTAATCTGCTCCAGGATAACCTGATCTTAAATTCTTACAGAATGTCTTACAAAAGGTTGAGCACATGCCATAGAGCCTTGTCTTTCACATAACCACCCGGTGTATCTGTGCCCCTCACCTAACCTGGGTTCTCAACCATTTGTCTCTCCTCAAGGACCCAAACCAGGCAGGTGGGTGTGCCACTGTTGCTCAGCACTACTCACTGGGTGAGCCGGGGGTAACCCTATAACCACTATGGAAACCACCTATCAGTACTGCAAGACTCTCTGCGCCCATCAGCAGCTGCAAATTTGTAAAACACTTTTTACAGGCGAGCATCGACTAAGTTTAGTCACAAGAAAGCTTTGCTAACTCCTTGGTTTTCTTTTATCTGAATCAGAAACAGTTATAGCCACGTGCCCCTTTGATCCGAATCGAAGGGATCACAAGGACTGTCAGTTTACACCTCTCCCGATCCCACTTCTCAACTTCCACTAACATGTATTCCTCATGGTTATTAAGTCCTTACTTTTAACACATATAACACTGTGTTACATCCTCACACTTACAACCAAATTTCCAGGAAACACCTGGGATGGTATCAGAATTGTTGTTTGATCAAAACTACATCTTCTGCTTCATGGATTTGGAATTCACTTGTTTCTCCCCTAG
>PVHY01022559.1:0-22241 GCA_004024945.1 Uropsilus gracilis
CAAGTGATCCCTGGCCTCAGCCTCCCATCGCTGGGATTATATGCGTGCACCACTGCACCTGACTCTGTTAAGTGTTTTAAAGAATAGATTTTATTTCTTTATTTTCTATAGCCTACTGTGCTCTACTCTGACTCTGTAAGGAATGTTCTTAATACCCTTTCAGCCAATGATTTGAGAAGAACCAGGTATTTATCATCTGTGCTTCCTCAACACTCCCAGGTACTTTTAATGGACACATGTTCTTGTTCCTTAGGTTAATATGCTTACAGTTTTCTTAGGTTATAGACCTTAAGTAACATAATGAAGTTGTAGAATTAAAAAAATGGTCTTTAAAAGTTGCCTGTAGCAGCGAAGATTTTTAGACAGTGTCAACATTTTTAGTCTCATTTTTGTCTCATCTAACACACCCCTCCCCCTTTGCCTTTTTTATAGTGAAGCTCTTTTGGTTTCATTTACTCTTGGTTTCTTCAGTTTCCAGAATCCAAGTGACACCATGTAACTTGTGGCTTTAATGTAATCTGAGCTGGTAGGTGGCTTGCATCACTTGGATGTTTTAAACCACAAAGGGTGAAAGGCTCCAGCTTCTGTCTGGAGATGTTCTCCTTCAGTCTTTCTGTTTGGTTTTGTCTTCCACCTCTGTTCTGTGGGATCTGTTGATTTTCACAGTTGCTTGTCCAGCTTTGAATCTATTTGAAAGGTTTCCATCTCCCATCGCATGCCGTAGTGTTTCTGTGCTGTGTTATGAGTTCTCTTGGGTCCAGCTCCACCTTAAGCTCCCTGGAAGCCACCTCCCCAGCCTCCCCACCCCCCAAGCTCACTGTGCATTCTTACTTCTGCCCAGTGACCAAACCATACAGGGCTCATAAAAGCACCGACTTAGCCACAGGAAATTGATACTGGTACCAAACAAATAGCCGAATACATTGAATGAAAACTCAGAGAAAAACTGAAACTTAGTGAGAGTTTTGGCGGATAATTTAAAAATGTTCCTTCAGATTTTTGAGCAGATAGCAGTGAACCTGTAGCCTCTGTCAAGCAGCCACCTGCAGAAAGCAGAGAGATAAGGCAATCTCCACAAGGCAAAACAGTGTTATTGTGAAGTGTTATTTTAGTAATAACCCCTAACCTGTATTGATCAGATCCAAATGCTGTCTTGTCAGGAGCAGTTGCCATTAGGTCAAAAATTTTAGCCAGAAAGGTAGAGAAAAATGTTCATTTCATGTATTATAATTTCTTTCCTTGGACACTACCAGACCCTCACCCCAGATCTCTTTATAGTTCTAAGAGTACATCTAATGACTTAATATTAAACCCTGACCCCTCCGAGATTCTGTGAATGGCTGCAAAATGAAAAGCATGTCTCTTGAGTAAATTCTCATGCTACGTTATGGTGATAAAGCAAAAAGGAAAAACAAATAAAAAAATCGTTGACTTAATTTTATTTCTCTCACGCTAGTAATCAGACACTGATCTGTGTCCATCGTAGGCAGCATGGGAGCCTCTGTGCATGAGGACACAGACTGGCCTTCAGGAAGTTGGCAGCTCTCTGGGGAGATGTCAAGTTAAAAGGCAAGGAAGATGCCATGAGGTACTGAGCACAGGTGCCCTGGGGGGGCCCTGGCATTTCCACGTTGGAGGTCAGGCCAGTTTCCTGGTTTGGATCAGTTTCTGCCCCTTACCTGGCTACAGGGTGTGGAATAGGTCACTTAAGAGCTTCAAGTCCCAGGCTCCTGAGCGTGAAACAAGACACGTGACCCATGTGTGACATGTCCCCTCCAGGATGTGGCCGGGTCATGTAGTTGGGCTCTCTGATGTCAGATCTGGTGTGCAGAGCTTGGCCTGGTGTGATGGCAGAAGAGGGGAGGATGGGAGCAGGGACTGCATGGCTCTAGTTGGCTCAGATGGCCTGCACTGCCTTTCCTTAAAGGCTCCATGCTATGCCATGTGTTGAGAATCCAGTTTATGGCATGTGCTATTGCCCCTTCTGCTGTATTTAAATAGAATATGGCACATATTTAAGCTCCTGTCTTATATAGCCCGGGCTTAATTGCTTCATGTTTATAAGGCTTGACTTTTAGAGATCATTTCTATAGTTTGATATTGAATGTTTCTAATTTGAAGCAAGTTTTTCATTTCCTCATTCTAGGAAATCTGTAAAACCTGGAGCAGTTTAAACAGTCATCTCGTTACTTAAAAAGTCTCCCTCTTTCAAAACATAACAGAAAAGCTTTAGTACTTTCTAGAAAAGTGGGTGATTCATATTATGGTTAAACTGAAGTCTTTCTGTTCTTTGTTCATTTTTCCATGGAAGTATTAATATGTGATTTTAGCAGAGCGCCTTTTAGCTTGTTTGCATATATATAGTTTTTGTATTTTTTGATAATTGACTTATGACTTCCATTCTTCCATTTCCCCCTCCCTCCCTCCCTCCCTATTCTTGGATCTGATGAAAATTATCTCTTTTTTTTATGGTTTCTTTTTTTTTACTTGGCATCCTTTCACTTTATTCTGGACTTAATTTTGAGATGAGACATGGTATTTCTACTTCTAACTCATTAACCAGTTACACCAGCACCAATATTTAATATTTATTATTTTTAAACCAGTTGTTTGTGATAACAACTTTCAGGAAATAGATATTTTACTTCTAGTTTATTCCTGGCACCTAACTATTTAAGTTCTATTTCTTAGGTTGATGAACTTCTTTACTGTTTGTCCAGTGTCCATTTTATTTGACCACCTAGAGGCAGTTTTGAATAATAGATTTTCTTCCTTAGCTTTCACTTTCTCACTGTTCTTTTTCTCTTTTGTATGTGTTTTTAAAAGATTACAAATTCATTTCCTGTGAGTCATATTTCAGCTGTAAACATAAATTTGTTTGACTTATGTTAAATAGAGAAAAAATTGCTGCCATAATTTAAAGTCATTGGATTCCTCAGCTGTTCCCTCAAAATTGGCAGACGTGCCTGGCCTGGATGCTGGACCTGTATATCTACACGGCAGAAATCTGCAGGAAGGGTTTTATGGCTGCCTATGTACTGAGCTGTTGCAGGCTCTCTACCCCCTCCCCCAACGTGCAGTCTATTTCCCGCTTGCTTCTCGAGTAGTATCCTGACTCAGATCATTTGTAATACTATTTGTTTAAGAAAAGTTACCATTCAGTTTGGTCCTTGATACAGCTCAGTTTATTATCTATATATGTGTCTATATATATGTGTGTGTCTATGTATGTGTCTATATATGTGTTATTATCTATATATGTGTCTATATATATGTGTGTCTATATATGTGTCTATATATGTGTTATTATCTATATATGTGTCTATATAGGTGGATCTAGATGTGTATGTGTCTGTGTGTAAAGAGCCCTACATCTCTCCACCATGTGAATATATGTATGTATATATGTTTTATGGAAGAAAAAATGCCCCATTCTTTACTGAACTCTCATTGAACATCGTTCTTTTTAGAATCGCTATGATTTCAGCACAAAAAGGCATTTGTGCACAAAGAAACAGAGTCTGTAGTGGCAACTCCTAAGAGCAAATGTCGGAAGGCATTGTTAGATCTGAGTCTTATGATTCAAAAACCCAACCCAGTGGCGTGGGTGCAGTCCAGCGCAGGCGAGTGGGTGCATTTCCACTCTTGCTGGTGGGTGTGATGTTGCTTCTTGATGAAATTCTTTCTGCCTAAGGCTGGGAGGTCATCACTTTCTTTCATTCCCAGCTCGATGTATGTGCTGTTAGCATCCCCCACTGCCGAGCCATTGGTTGTGGAGCCTGCTGATGTTGCTGTCAGCGTTCTAATTGTGATTATTATTGCTTTTTTTTGAGTTTTACTCATATGTTTCAGATTTAAGCCTAATTATGCAGCATTTGCTTTTTAAAGCTTTTTGTTTTCAGTATATATATATATATATTTAAATAAAAGAAAAGTTTATTGCAGTAATTCTGATAAGAATGAAGAGTTGAAAACTAAATGACTTGGGGAAAAGCCCCTTAAAACAAACAAAAAAGTGACTCTTCATCCTGTTGTTGCTGTTGTGATGATTGTTAAACAGAAACCTGGATTCAGAGAGATTTTTCATATCACTTCATTGGTATACTTTATTTTGTTTTCAGCTATTTTTCATATTTTGAACTTCCCAGTGGATCAACTATCTGAACTACCTGAATTTTTCCCTATTTAATCATTGTTGTGTCTTTCTAATTTCCAGGAAGAAAAAAAGAAGTTTGACAAAGAGACTGAAAAGAACTATAGCCTAATTGATAAACATTTGAATTTATCAGCAAAAAAGAAAGATTCACATTTACAAGAGGTATTTTTAAAATTTTTCTGTTAATTTGTTTATAGTATAATATACAGTACAGATGTGTGTGTATGTGATTTTCTTTGGATAACTTTTCATATGAAATTTATAGAGAATAAACATGAACAGGTGCCTGAGCGAAAAGTTCTAGTGAATGAAACAAGACAGGAAATAATTAATACATCTTAGGATGATTAATTCAGTAGGCATTCATGGTACTGAAATTTTCAATTCTGAGTATAGTTTCACAGGAACAATTATTTTAACCATCATTGCTGAAGAACAGATATATTTTCAGGAATAGATACATTAATTGACTTTCAAGGTTTCTTGAAGAAATTAATTGAATTTAATAGGCTCAGATACCCTTTTGCCTTTATGTGAAGGCACCATTTATCTTACTTAATGCTGCAGATTCTGGAGGTTCAGCTTCATTGGAAAGAACATCTGTTTTACTTGTGTTAATAGATTCATTTGTTTTAGAGGAGCTGTATGTAAGGAGAAAAGAATTTACATCTTATCTCTCGTTTTCTCTTTCTGTCTGCTAAATTCCCTGCCACTTGTGTTTTCTCACACACTTGACTGGGTATTCTGGCTCATAGTGTAGAACATATGCTTTTATTACAACGAATGTTGTTTGCAGCTGTTAGGATCTTGACTCATCCCACAAAAGTGTGATTTTCCACCCCCTTATTTGTTTAGTTTTAAACACAGAAGGAATCTGGAGTTAATGTACCCCTGTCATGTACGCTTCCTCATGTACCAACATGGAGCCAGTTGATTCCATCAACATTGACTAGAGTGTAAACCTGAATTTAAATGTCAACCATTGACTTGTGTACCTGAGGTCATGCTGGCATTTTTTTGTGTCTTGTTTTCTTTTGTCTGATGCCTTTGATTGACATTTGGATGGCATTTGACAGTTTATGTAAAGAAAAGAGCTTTTATCATACTTAATCCTGAACACAATACTGTAGGTAGGGAGGACCCCCTTCTCTTCTTGTTTTATATTATGTAGAAAACGATGCCCTTGTTACATGGGCCTTGTCAACTCTTATCCTTGGTTAATTTTGAAGTGACAGCTGTTGCTTTTATGGCTCTCTCTATGCTGGTGACTCTCCTACCTCTGTCCTCATCTGTTCTCCAGCATCCAGAGGGGGTTTCTATCTCAGCACATTTCCATTTCTCCCTCACTCTCTAATTAGGTGTCTCATTCTAAAGGTCACTCAGGCAAAATCTTTTTCAGTTCTGATTTACTTCATTGAGGTAACTGAGTTTACACCACCATGCAGGGGGCAGGTCAACCCTTTCCTTCTGCCTTATGATCCTCCACCACAGTTCCCAGGGCCCCCTCCACCCTTGTCCCCACTCCTCCTCACTCTCTGGAGACCTCACTTCAGGCAGAATCTTTGGAATCCTTGTCCTCTCTCTCACACCCAGTCTGTCAGCATCTCTCTTTTCTAGTTTCAAATTACGGTGCTTCCCCTGACCGCAGCACCCTGGCCCAGGCTGCTGGGCTATCACAGATTGCTGCAGGGCTTCTGAATTGCTCTTCCTGCTTCTGCCAGTGTTCCTATATTTTCTGTCCAGCAAGCAGAGGGAATCTTCCTGTTGTTTCTCTTCTCCATGACCTCCTCACTGCTCCCTCTAGAGCCCAGGCTCTTCCCACTCCCCCCTTCCCTGAGCAAGCAACCGGGGCTGGGCCTTTCATTTACTCTTCTGCCTATATGTTCCTAGATGCCTCACAACTTCAGATGCTTGTTCAAGTTCTCATGACTCAGAGTTCACCTTATTGAGAGGCTTTCCTGACCGTTCCAGCCGCTGATTGGCTAGAGTTGCTGACAGAATTCGGAAACATTTACTTGATGTATCATCAAGGATGATATTTATTATAAATAACGTATTTCTTATAACCTTTTTTTTATTATCAGAGATAACAGCTGATACCCACCTTCTTTCTGCTTCTAAGAATTCACTGTCCTGGGATCTGATAGAAATGGAATCACAGAATTTGTCTTTTTCTAGCTTGTTTCACTCAGAACCAAGGTCCTGAAGGCTGATCCAGATTTCAGCCTGTGCTGGAATTTCTTTCCTGTTTGAGACTGAGTAATATTCCATTTCTTGTATAGACCACATTTTGATGACCCCATTCGACGACTGATAGACATTTGAATTGCTTCTCCCTTTAGCTGCTGTGAACAGTGCTATGATCATGTGTGTACAAATACGTTTTTGAGTCCCTGTGGGTATATACCCAGAAATGGAATGACTGGATCCTGTGGTAGTTCTGTTCTTAGTTTTTAGACAGCTGCTGTACTCTTTGGCACAGCGGTTACCTCATTTTGCATTTCCCCCAGTAGTGCACAAGGATTACATTTTCTCCACATTCTCACTGATATTTACTGTTTTCTGGTAATTCAGTGTTTTGTTTTTTTGTTATTTCTGGTACTAACCATCCTCGTGGATGTGAGGTGGTACCATATGGGTTGGATTTGCATTTCCCTAGTGATCAGTGATGTTGAACAGCTTTTTTATGTGCTCACTGCCATTCACATGTGGCTTTTGGAGAAACGTCTGGCTCAAATCTTTAAAAACTAAATTAGCCATGTTAGGAAATATTTACAGGGTGCCTTGTAAGAGGGATTAGTATGATGGGAATTCTAACTCTGGGGCCCTCTGAGGAACTGTGTTCCTCTCCCATTTCCTTCCTAGTTAAAGATTTGCTAGAACTCTTTTGGGAAAAGGCCTTGGACTCAGTCTTGTCGATCTCTCCCAGGAACTGACACTTCTCAGCTCTTCTCAGCTCTCTCACTTGACCAGCCTCAATTATCTTCAACAGGCAGATCTCCAGGTGGAGCAGAACCGGAAGCACTTCTATGAACTGTCTCTTGAGTATGTGTGTAAGCTCCAGGAAATTCAAGAGAGGAAGAAGTTTGAGTTTGTGGAGCCTGTAAGTATTATAGCAGATGGTTCTGCTCATAGATTCTCGTGATATAATAGAAATGTCTTTCCAACTCCAGTGTAAGGTTGCTGGACACCTCAGTGTAACAGCTTCTGTATGAAGCAACACACCAGCTGTTCTAAGGGGTGGACATAGCCAGCCAGGAGACTGGGGTTCATCTCTAATGAATGGGTCTCAGTCGAGTTTGTTGGTAAAGCAACATAAAATGGGTGCTTTCAAGGACTGTGCACTCAAGAGGCAATGTCTTCATCCTACGTGTAACTTCTCCCTTTCAAAAAAATTCCCTGTGATTGCAATTATATTAGAATGTGAGGCTGGAATAATCTACAGTTTATTGCTAAAGATACCCAAATTTTGGTACTTTGAACAGCTACTGGTTATAGGTAATTTCTAATACACAGTGCTTACCTACATGAGCAGCCTCACATACAACAGTTAGAATTAATTTGTGAGTTGCTCTGACCTTTCTTTATACTGATTTCAGAAACAGAAACACATACTTTTTGTTGGCATTTACAGACGTGTATTCTGATATATTTAGTTTTAAAGAAATGAATGTAAATATATAGGCTTGTATTTTCCTAATCAAAATATAAAAGGTATTTTATAATGGAAGTCTTGGCAGAAATTATAGAGAAGTCAGTAACTTGTGCATCTCAAGATTTATCTTAATTTTTGCATACATGTTTCTTCATGTAGTTTTTAAAGAGCGAGCTTTATTGAGATGTTCCTGTGTCAGTTACCAGCTGTGCATGATTTTGAGAAACAACAACAACAAAAAAATCAAATAATGAGTGATTAAAGATCATCTTCTTGGAAACCTTGTTGCAGTTGAAGTTTGTTTGACTTTAACCTAAATAAATAGAAAAAATATCAACTCACCTTCAAATTTTCCTTTTACTGAAAGACTTCTGACTCTTTTTTTGTGGCACATTTACAGTGATCAGTCATCACTTAGTCATTGGCTAACGAGGAAACTAAGGGGAGAAACTTTCCATTATTTGCCTGCTTCTGGCAGCTGACACCAGGAATTGACTCTGGACAGCCATTTGATAAAAAGTTCCAGATTCCTGAGTGTGCTGGGGGACAGAAGGGTGATCATGAGCTCCCACATTTCCCTATCTCTCGCCCAGTTCACATCTGCCCATTGAGACTCACTCAGGTAGAGTGGAAACAGCTCCCCTCTCACCAAGAGTGGCAGGTTGGTGGAGTGCAGGAAAATAGGGTTTAGTTGCAGCCCTGCCTCTGTCTTCTCTACGTGAATACAGCTCTGCCTGTATCTGTCACCAGATGCCAGCAACACAGATCTCACTTGGGGCTGGCGGCCGGCCGAGTGGAGGAGCCCTTAACTCTGATATTTGTGACTTCGCTGTGCTGACAGATTGTATTGACCTGCAGTGGAAACATTTCAGTTATAAATGAATATAGAAATTCTCTTGATCACAAAGGACAAGTGAGTGGTGAAGAATTCCACTTGTCTTCTAAAGATTGTCCTCTGGCTCTGGTATTTAAGAACTATCACAAATCTTTCATATTTTAAATAAGTAATAGGAATCTACATTTAATTCTAGTGACTTCCTTTTCATTGTTTCACTTTGGAAGAATCACTGAGAGACTAGGGAATTGCAAAGCTGCTTTTAGGTCCATTCTCCAGCTGATGTTTTTCTTCCCATGTGCTAATGTTGTGTTTTCTCCTCTGCCTTAGATGCTGTCATTTTTTCAGGGAATGTTTACTTTCTACCATCAGGGCCATGAACTTGCCAAAGACTTCAATCACTACAAAATGGAACTGCAGATCAACATTCAGAATGTAAGCATAGGAGCACTTTCTGGTTCAGAATGATATTTGAGATTGATGTTTTTGATTGGGGCTAAGAAAAGCCTTAAGCCAAGCAGGTTTTGGCAGTGGTGCTGAGAAACTGAGGCTATTTCGCCACCTTCTGGTCTGTTTTGGTAACAGACCTTTCTCATAGGTGAGGCTTGGGAAAACCTGCCATCTGGTGGCTCTTTTTTTTAAACAATCACTTTATTTCTTGCGATTTATTTTCCATACTTTAGTTTTAGAAAAGTCAGTAGGTTTGCTTTTATAATCAAGACTGCACTCTGTTTATTTTTGTTTTTACTGAGCTATAATTGAATGACACAGTGCTAGAGGCTCAGCTTAATGACTTGATACACACATATAGCAAGATGATTACCTTGGCATCATTATCATATAGTTAGCAAGAAGAAAAACATGGCCCCACTTTGCGATACTGATAAGATTTGCGCTTTCATGCCTTACTCAGGTCCTAACTACCATTGTCCTTTGCTTGGTGGGATGGTTCTAAAGTTGTGTTTGTTATCTGATTGCTAAGTTCTCTCTGGGTGAAGCAGGCAGCAGGGTGTGCCATTGGAGATTTAAGGCATTTCAATTTTTTTTTTACAAATTTTTAATTTTTTATTTTATGCACACACACATATATATTTTCCATCATTATATTGTATCGTTGTTTCCCACCACCTTATCCTCTGTGAATCGTTATCTTATTTTCTTGTGCCCTCCCCCCACCCCCAGTTTCACTCCCTTCCTCCTCTCTTGCTCTATGCTTCAGTTCTCTTGACAGTTTTAAACTTTTTACTTGTCCTTTTGTTTGTTTTCCGCATGTCCCACTTATAGGTGAGATCATCCCTCATTTCTCCTTTTCTGTTTCTGCTAGCATGATTCCTTCCAGTCCATCTATGCTATCACATATAAGGCATTTCCATTCTAATGATCTCCATTTCTTCTTTTCACTTTTTGTCTCCTTTAGTTTTCCCTCCCATGTGGGTTTCTGTTTTCAGTGAGATTTCCTGTCTCTTATGTACACCTGCTAATGGGTTGGTGTTCACCCGCATGGTGATTATCACTTTCCTGGTTGGCTGTCTGGTATCCTTGGGGTGAAGGGCTGGAGGTGGAGTCTGGATGAGACAGCCTTTATGAGATTGTGAGCTTGAGGTGTTGGACGATTTTCTTAGCATGTCAGTTATTTGGGAGGGTCCTTCTAGAAAAGGGTTTCGAGCATGCAGGGTCTCAGCCGAGGCCCTGTCAGAAGTCCAAGTGCTTGTTTCAGGACAGGTGCCTGCTCAGTGGCAGTGCTGCTGAGTGGCGTTCTTGGGAACGCCAAGAACTGCTCCAGTCACTCAGGGCTACTGCTCTTGACTCACTCTTGGCTGTCAGCCTCATTCCCCATGCTGTCATTTTTTAGTATATTGAAGGGGAAGTGCTGACTGTATAAAGCCACACATTGCTGGAAAAAAACCCGGTTATCTATTTGATGCTCTGTCTACTTTTGAATTTAAGGAGATGTACCCAAATGTTAAAACCAAATCTTAAAGCTAACTAGCTGCGTGCTGTCACAGAAAATTTTGTTCCACTTTGTAGTATTTTGTAGTTGTAAAAAGTAGTAAAACTTTTATGGTCAGGAAAAAAGGTGAAAATTACTTAAAAGCAAAAATTACTCATTTTTTTCCTAGCTGATTTCTGCTTTCTACTATAAAAATGACTAGCCTTTTAATTTAATTTTTTTTTTCCTTCAGAGTCAGCCTTTGGGTTTTGGAAAGAAAAAATAAATAGGAGGCAAAAGTCAGCAAAAATAGCTCCTAGAAAATAGATTTCCCAGAAGAAATCTGGGAATACAGATGCATCACAGTAAATTTTATGTTTGAAAAATGAATTTTAACTTTTGTGATCTCTGTGCACAGAGGAATGTGGGTCAAGACAGGCTGGAATAAAGGAACTAAAATGTGAGAAGCCTTAGGACTCAAAGAAATCTGTAGGTGAGACTAGGAGTGGTGCAGGAGCATGTCTGAACATGGCAGATATTTTTGTTGGAGTGTCATGGGAAAACACCAGCATATAAACTGTCTTGAAAGCCTGGAGATGGTTGTGTCTTATAAAGGCAGCTGTTTGAGGGGTAGTTGCAGACACTCTCTCTTGTTCCTCTCACCTGTGCACCTGACATCTGCCACACACTCCATTTCTTACTCTACCAGTTCCCTGAGTGTAGAGCCCTTGGGGAACAGTGTGGGCATGACAGTAAGGGGCGTGTGTGTGTTGGGTCCTGCTCCTTTTCTGTTCCTTTGGACTGTTGCTAAGGAAGGCTGCAGGTCCTCACCCCTGGTGCTGCATATGGGGCCCCTTTTCTGTTTTTAATTATACTCTGAGGCCTTGGAACCAGGAAAATAAAAAAAAAAAAAAGGTTATCTGCACCTGCAATGTCCCTTTACCTCCTCTGCCCTTAAAAGCTCAATTTTTGAGTAAATCTGCACCTAAATAGTTTTCCTTCTCATCTTTTCTCCCAGTATTGAAGTGAGCCTGTGCTGATTCCAACCCACCTGCTCACCAGACATCCTCAGAGTTGGAACATTCTGAGTTCCAACTTAGTCCCCAGATCAACTTTTTTTTCCAAGCAGGTGACCTGATTGATAAGGTTGAGCTTCAGAGGCCCTGTGAGAGTGTTCTCTTTGAGGCCAGTGAGGAGTGGGCAGTAGCCTGCATTGCTGCTGTTTCACTGGACTGGAACCTTCAGGACTGTCTCCTAGGTTGTTGTGAGGATGGATGTGCTTTCCCCATTGCAGCCACAATGGGGACACTGTGGCTCTGCCTGTAGCAGGTTGCAGGCCAGCGGTATTGCTACCTGATGATCCCATCTACTGGGAATTAGGATGGATGTGGCCAGGAGCTGGCTGTTCTAGTCTTAGTGTCCTGTTGGCAGCCAGACGCAATGTATGAGAAATGGATTTATGGGAGGAGAGATTTACCCAGCCACAGCCGGGGGCCAAATGGAGATATGAGCCATGAGGCAACTTTATTAACAAAAGGAAGGGGTATTTATAGGGGCACAGGGTGAAGGTTTGTTGAGTTTTAAAGAAGACAAACACAAACCTGAGAGATAATTAACATTTTAAAGCCTAAGAATAAGTGAGGAATGGGGAGTTTAGGCAGGTGGTCACTATCTCTGATTTAGGGAAGCCAGTGGTACCACTGCAGTCTCAGAAAGTTATTGTAGTAAATCAGTCCCTAGTTTTTTGGGAACTGGTTAACGAGAGAGGTTGTCCTTATCTCGTTTGCAATGACTTTTTTGGTTTGCAAATGGCACACAGCAGTGTCCCATTGAAAACATAGTAATTTTCATCTAGTTCACAAGTCCCCTAAATTTGTACATATGGATAAACCACCCCACCTGCCCTTCTCAGCAGGCGGTAGGGTGAGCTGTGCTCCACAGATGGGGCTGCAGAGGGCAGGGGTGGCTGGGGCCGGGATGTGCTTCTATGGAGCAGCCATGTTCATTCACTGAGCAATGAAATAAACATGGAGACTCTTGCCTGAGAATGGAGCAAGCTGGGGAAAAGTGTGCTGCCCAGAAAGCTGAAGTGTTGGATGAAATGAAATGTGTTGACATCAACTCACAAGTTTTGACATTTATAGGTGGGCACAGCAGTGGTGAGAGGTGTGTACATGCACGAGGGTGCTAGGTGAAGTGAAGTGCTTGGTCTGTGTGCAGAGAAGTCCTGGCCGCTGTGGCTCCTGCAGAGCTGCCTGGACCCCTCTGCCTAGCTGGGTGTTCTAAGCACCGTCTCCTCTTCCTGCCCATCCAAAAAGGAAGGAATGGTCCTTTGGGGGAGATGGCTGATTCTAGTACTGACCTAGGAGAAGCCTGAGGTGAGCCTTGGATACCTTTCTGGGCTAAAGAGTTCAGCGTTGCTCCAAGAATTAGGACCAAAGACTCTGGAGCTGCTTAAAAGAACCTTGCTGGTCACCTCCAGGACAACCTGAGTGTCAGTTGGTGTGTTGAACAGGGGGAGGAACATATATCTGCTCCTAGGAGCAGATGTCTGTACACATGTACACGCACATGTGTGTCACACACAGAAAGAAGTGGTGTTTGGAGGGGGCCATGGGAAAAGGAGGATAATGAGGTTCTGGTTAAAACACCTGGAGAAGCCCTGGACACGGGAGAAATGGGGAGCGCCTGGCCGTGAGCGCCCCCTTGAGGCAGCCCTGCATGTTGCATAAGAGAGAAACATGCTTAAAGCCTCCTGCATCGAAGCCCCTGCGGACGCGTTTCTCCTCCATCATCTGCCTTTATGGGACTCATCTCCCTGAGAAAATAGGAGCCATTCTACCCACCCCCCCCTTTTTTTTTTTTTTGCTCTTAGGACCCTTGGTAACCTCGTTCATAGGGAGGAGATTTCAATGATAATTTTTCATCGAGTCTCCTCTCCACAGTTTCACATCAGCAATTTTTCAGTATTAATACAATTATTTTGGGTATGGATGAGTTAGTGGCCAGGCGCTCCGTGCGCTGACTCAGCACTGTGCGGGGTAATTCCCTCACTTCACCTGGCATCTGCCTTTCTCCAGGAGCCTTTCTGCAGCGTTATTGGCATCCCGAGTCTCCTGGGTCTCAGAAATGCGATTTGTCTTTTCAGATATCAGACATTATTTATAGCGAGTATTTCTCCTCCTCACCCCTCCTCCTTTCTTCTGGAAAGAAACTCTATTTTCAAGGGCAATTGCCATGACCTGGAAGAGATGACACCCCTATATTCATTTGCAAAGGAGAACTACTTTTTTCAGATTCTAAATACTTAGTGCTGAAATAGCAATAATAATGAGTCAGGTTGACTCATTATTGACTCATTAGTATCCTCTTGCACAAGGAAAGGCATCTGAAACAGCTATGCAAGCAACTGTTTTTTTAAAAATCTAAGGGTTGGTAATACTGTGAGACATGGTGCTAGGGAGTTTTTATTTTTGCTGTCAATAAGAAAAAATTATCTGTTTAAAGAAAATCCAAGTGCTGATGTTGTGCAGAAAACATCCACAATTTTGTTTGATTGTTACAAAAGTTGAGCTGCTGAAACTTGTTCTCTGAAGCACTGACTTGCATGGGTGCTGTAGATCCCTGTATTTATGCTAAAAGTTCACCCACAAGTGAAAAATAGAGACTGCCGGAATGTGATATTTACCCTCTGTTTTTCTCCGTGTAATCAAACACTTAGGTACTGTTTGATCCCGTGGGGAAACATACCTAATGTTGAGAACTACCAGTTCTTTTAATAGTGCAGTATTTTCCATCATAGCGGATTCTTCAGCCTGTTTTGCACACATGTGATGTGCCAGCTGGATGTCTGTGGCCTAATTGATACACGTTTGACATGGATTACACAGCAATGTATCTTCAAAGGCCAACCAGGTACCCCTCACCAGTAGCTGCACTCTAGATGCACAGATCTGATTTTAAGTCCTGAGCAGTTTCTTCCTCCAGAGGCTGACAGGGGAGTTTGTGGATCAAGTCCAGGGCAGTGCTGACAGGTTCTAATTTCCCCAATGCCACAACTCCTATAATGGTGAGGTTTCTTCATCCCTCCAATAGAGGGCACACTCTTCCAAGTGGCTTTTGTAGCTGGTTGCTTCCTTGGTGCTTTACCACCAGTGGATGGGTGGGCTGTGGGTACTGAACCTGCTGTGACAGAGAGACCTCCTTCCTTACCCCCTTTCTCCTCTGGAGCACGTGAGCTAAAGGTGCCCTGGCACCGGAGAGCGATGAGGGAGTGGCAGCAGGATTCCGGTTTTGAATATTGGAATTATTCTTGGTGCTGGAGAACTTAGGAAGTAAAATAGCCTCTGGTTTCCTTGGCATACCATCTTCTATTACTTCACCTCTGATTTATTTCCCTGTGAATAATAATCCTCAGCAGAGATGGATATAGTTTGAGAAATCCGTGGAAGAATACTGCAGACGTTACGATATTTATCCCAAGACTTAACATGTTTATGAGGAAACTCACTTGCAACTCAAGTTCAAACTTTTTTTTTTTTTTAATTTTAGACACGGAATCGTTTCGAAGGAACGAGGTCAGAAGTGGAAGAACTTATGAACAAAATCAGACAGAACCCCAAGGACCACACAAGGGCTGGCCAATTCTCGGCAGAAGGCTACCTGTATGTCCAGGAAAAAAGTAAGAACCCGCTGACAGGGGTGGGTGCAGTGGGTGCTGGGAAACTGCTTAAAAGTTTTTCCTGCCCTATGGGGACATACTCGGTGTGGAATAATGATGCCTGCTGCTGTCTGTGCCTGTCCCAGAAGGTGAGTTTACATTTATGGGAAAACACATTCCTCCTTTCCAAGGGGGATTTGTGAGCCAGCAGTTCTGTGAGCGCCCTGCTTTCCAGCACCCCCCATTCCTCTATTCTGTACCTTGTTTGGCTGACACTTGCTCATGACAAGGTATCCTGCTTCCTCCTCTACCCGTACCCCATCCTTCTCATTACACATTCCTATACAGGCAGCCCCCTGCTCACCCCAGCCCCTCTCCTCCTTCCTGTGAAGTGAGGGGCTGTAGTTCTCTCCTGCCATCCCCTCCCTGCTGGCCGTGTGATCTGACTCTCATTCTCACTAAAATTATCATGGTATTCGGAGAAGGCTGCGAACAGTCTTCCTAGTTGGCAGCCTGACTCATCCTTAGAATTTTTACTGCCTCCATGAATGTGCAGCACACAGTGGGTCCTCATTTTGAAAATGACAAACCCCCATAACTTTCCCACACTGTGCCAGCTTGGTCTTAATTGAACAGTATAGCTCTGAATGTGCTACTTCTTCAGCTGTGATCCTGGATGCTCATTAGCACCAAGGAGAAGGTGAAAGGTTTCTGAAGCTCCTGTTTGCCTCCCTTTCCACCTTGACGGTAGCCAGGGTGCTTGAACACATTCATTTCATTTGTCACATGTGACTGACTTACAGGACATGGAAGCCGCCTGTTTTAGGAACAGGACCTGCTTGGGGATCTGCTGTGACCTTGGCCTGCGCTTCAAGCGGGAGTTCATGTCCCGTGCCATCTGCAGGGGGAACTTCCTCTTTGCCCTACTTTACTGGCTCCTTTTCTGCCCGCCCTCGTTACCTTGATGGGATTGTGGGCATTCTCGCATCTCACAGAGCAGCTCTGGGGCCAGGAGGAGCTTCTGGTCTTCCTGGTACCCCATTTTCTTAATCTTTTGTCTGTTGAAGTTGAAAGAACTAAACTAAAATACAGAGTGGAGACACGAGAAGGACAGAATTGTTGTTACCTTCCCAAGTGAAAAATCCCTGAAAACTTCCATTTTTAGAGTCTTAACTGTTGCTAACCTGAATGGAATCAGACTGGGAATTGATGGAAGAAATAGCACAAACAGTGGTTGCATGATTCTTCACTTGTTTACTGTATTGTAAATGAGCTGTGTTGAGCTTGCTGAGTAACTAACCTGGCTTAAACCACAGAACAAGTCTGTGCAGTGCAAGATACTGCTATTACCCCATTTGCTTATGAGAAAAGGACCCCCCCCCCTCCCCTGGGTACGCAGTGTTCCCCAGATCACGTGGCTCCCAGATGCTGTGGGTCTACGATTATAACTCCTGCTGTGCTTTCTCTTGTTGCCTGCAACTTGGTCAGGTTCAAAGCCTCTTTGCTCAGAACTTCAAACACCTATGAAAAATGAGCCAGGTGGGTGACCCACCAGAGCACAGCCCACTTAGTGGTCCTCAGACCCAGAGAGTGACATGAGATGTGACTTTGCTGTTGCTGGGTGTCAGGTCTGAGTTTCAGCTTATGTTCCTTTAGATGAAAAAGGCAGGGTCAGCCTCTCCTGGACAGTGCTCTCCTTCCTCGTAGTATTGAACAAGCTATCTGTGTTCTACTTCTGTGACCCACAGAGTGTGTTACAGATGCTAGCTGTTGGAAGCACATGCACTTCTGTCTCCTGGATTCCTGTCTTTGGATTCATGATGGTTTGAGATGAGATGATTATAGTCTGTTAACTCCTTTCATCCCCCTCAGCTCCAGTCCCAAGAAAGTGGCTGTAGCTTTTCTTTAAAAGCATTTCTTTCAAATGAGGTCTTTTCTCTGCTCCTGAGTTTCTCCTTCTTGATTTCTCGGTACAGAAGGTTTCTTTGTAAGGATATGAACTAATTATGAACAGTAAGATGTAAATGGCATCTTAAAATGTCCTGGTAAAAGAGAAAAAAGATCACCCTTTGCTGGGCTTCACTCTTGCTTGTTGGGATGGGGCTTTAGCCCCTGGAATGCTGGGGGACCCTGGTATACCCCACTCTCTTGGAAGAGCTCTGACTTAGCCAGGGCTACAGCGTAACCTGGGGATGACCTCTGTGGATATGAACAGCTCACCCTGTGACCCTCACTTCTGGCTGCCTGCGGGCACCCTGCCTTCCTTCTACAGGGGCTAGGGTGACTGCGCTCCTGAGTGCTGCAGCAGATGGTGTCCTTGGGGGAGTCTGCATGGCACTTTCAGGCTGTGCTTTGACCATTCCGTTATTTGGAGAGGCCAGAACTGGATCCTGAACCATCCCATGGATTGAGTGAAATCCCTGCAGCCTTCATGAATTCCTAGTACTCAGACAGAAGCAGGAGCACATTCAGAGGTCTTGGCTAGGAGAGGCTGGCTTAGCAAACTTCTGAAAATCATGTCTTTCAATCACTTCTGGGTTATTGAGAGTATGAGAGATTTTCTCAAATGACTTCTCTCTGCCCTGTCTTTTCTCCTTTTTCTGTCCTTGCATGTTATTACCAACAGTCTTGCACACTGCCTTCACCCCCAAAGTTTTAATAGATGTGTGTATAATAAAAATTATTTATTGTATAATAAAAATGAGGTAATTTAAACAAAAGTTTATTTTAGGTCAGTACCCAAGCAAGCCAAAATAGTTCTATAGCACTGTGTTGGTGGCTGCTTTGTGGGTTTTTCCCCCTCTTTCATGAACACCGCATATCTGTTTATTTATGAAGGAAAAAAAAAATACCCACAGTTGTGTTTTTTGTTCAAGGGCCTGCTCCATTCGGCTCCAGCTGGGTCAAACACTACTGCATGTATCGGAAAGCAACTAAGAAGTTCAACATCATCCCATTTGAGCACCGATCTGGGGGGAAGCTTGTAAGTGTTTGACTTCATGCTTTGCTTGTTATGGGAGAGGCCGTGGAGGAGGGGACGCTTTGCCTGTGTTCATATTTGTTACTCATAAATACATTTCATTTGCTATAGGATTAAAATGTGTACCTTTTTGTGTCACTACATAGTGAGAAAAACAGTTCTTGTGTTTTTTTGAGTTGTGTACATGGGTTTGTATGGTCTCATTTTCCCCCACGTGTCTCTCATTGAAAGACAGAGTTAGTACCTTCAACAAAATTTTGTGATTCAAGGGTCTGAATAAGGATGTTAAACCTTCGTCTGTAGTAAAAACTATTCTGACCCATATCAGACACCACTGGTGATGCAGTCGAAGAAAGAAGACTTTCATTGCTAGCTACAATCTAAGACCATTGCTAGCTACAATCTAAGACCATTGTTTGACTTATGTTGCTAGAGAATTAATCCAAGTTCAAGTCTATTTACATAGACTATGTATCTTCCTGAAGCATGCTTAAAATAGCTTGTAATACAAATACTTTTTTTTTTATCATAATTTAATAGACATGGAGCAAAAGGGGAATGGAGGGTGCAACTCTTGGGGGCTGATGGAGTTAAGATGCAGTGTGAGGTTTGAGTCTCTCATTCCTGTCAGGAATAGCTCATGTCCTGAGGCATACCTACTTCATAGCGCTTTCTTGTTTTAGCCACCAGATAATAAAAAGAAATGAAGAAATATGGTGGTGCTGTTTGAACATTTGTACGTCTTAAGATGTAATGTCTGGAGATCTTCTAGAAACTGTTAAAATTCTGGAATTGTGTGCTCAGATTTCTCACAGTTAGTTCTTTACTACAGAGTCCCTGAAGTCCTGCATTGCGTCTGTCTCCTCTTTCCAACTCCTTTTAACGCTCTTAGTGAGGGTGGTTTAGTGAGGTAAAATAGTACCACATTAAAAAAACCAAACATTACCATACAGGAAAATCATGTGGGTTGAGAGGTTCTAGCATTTTGATGATCCTGGTTACTGATGTGAGACCCTCAGTGTGCTTCTAGGTAGATTCATGTGGAATTGAAATTTTTGTAGATCAAAAATGACCACATGCCGGATGGTAATGTGAGATAAAAATATTCTTTTTAAAGGACTACATTGGGAGAATAGAAAATTTTCCAGTAGGTGGAAGTTATTGTTAACTCACCTTTTAAAATTGAGCCCTGAGGTCTAGTCCAGTGTTTCTATAATTAAAGTGCAATCTGAAAACCTTTAAGAAGAGGATGACAAAAATGATTGAGACCTTGAGTCATTTAAAATAAGTCAACTCTAATGAGAGTAGGATAGTATTAAAATCTCGATCCTTGCTTACCCCTCTCTCCATATTAGGTGTGTATATGTTTGTGCTGTAGTTTTTGAAACTTTTTAAAATAATTCCTTGCAGGGGGATGGAGAGGTATTCTCTTTGAAAGAATGCACCAAAAGACACACTGACTCTATTGACCGAAGGTTTTGTTTTGATGTGGAAGCTGCTGACCGGTAAGTTACTGCAATTACTGAATTTACGGGACAAGTTACTTTAAAAACAGGGGGTCATTGCCATGAGATGTCTGTGGCCCAGGAGAGTGTTAGTTCAACTCTTTTCCATGCTGGGTATTCATGGGTCACTGCTCAGCTTTGCTTCCTGTGTCTGACTGTGAAGCCATAATTTCATCCAGGAGGAAGTTTCAAGTCATTTTTGCTAGTGTTGTTGCTTAAAATGTAATCTTGGAGTTTGTCCTTGTTGACCCAAGCCTGATTGGTAGCACTGAAAGAAGTACTGGCATTGAGGTAGTGGCAAGAGTGGCACTGAAGTAGTGGCTGAACAGAGCTGAATCATTACTATTAATTCAAAGCAGAGTCGTTTGTGTGTTTGGGAACTTCCCGTGGGTGTGGGTGTGTGTGGCTCAAGGGGGATCCTGAAAAAAATTCATCTTTCAATATGATTGTCTGTCTGGCACTTATTTATGTGGTCTGTGTCACTAAGTAAAATGGTGGCACTTCGGGGGCATTTCTTTTTTTAGTGGCTGATGGTATAATGTTGCCTTTGCAACCCAAGATGTTGCCAGTGTCCCAGTTCCCCATTTCCAGGCCTCTTGATATAGAAACTCTGTGTATCAGGGCCTCATTTCCTTAAATCTTTTCCTTCCCACCCCGAGCTCCTGCCTTCTTATCCAACGCCAGTGGTGTCATGCATTGTTTCTTAGTGTCTTTCATTTGTAGTAACTCCCAAATCTGTCGTCACTGCCCGGGTCTCTTCCCTGAGCAACATGGTTTCCTACTCAGCTACCTGGTCAGTACTGGATCTGGGCTGTTCAGTCGGTGTTTCTAATGGTGCAGAGCTTATATTAATTTTGAAAATTTCCCAAGAATTCTTGGGGAAAATGGTATACTCTCTATATGGAACTTAGACTCTATATCACTGCATTAACTCTCACAGAAGTCTCTCTTTCCTCCAAAGACCATACTTGCTTATTGGAAGTCTTTCCAGAGTTCCCAAGTTGACTTTCTAAGTTTCTTGGGAGCTCTGGAAAGTTTCTTCCTACATGTGAGGGTTCCTAGAGTCTTCAGGACATGTCACTATTGAGTTGAATTACAACACCCCCACTTGCTGCCCTCTAAAAAGCCAAACATCCATTCAGATCTGATGTTACCAATGGATAATACTGGAGAGCTCTTAGGTTCTGGCCACCCCCACACTCCCCATTAGTGTATTGCTATTGACCTACTTCTGGAGCAAAATCTGGAGCGGGTGAGTGTGCTCTGCGATCTTTCTCCCCACATGCTGGAACTTGAAAGCATGCTTTAGTGGAAAGTGGGAACAACCTCCTCTTGTCTGTTTCCCTGATTCCTAGCTAAGTAATCTACTGGGAAGAACAAGAAATTTTTTCCTTTTGTGTTTGGGTGTCTGTTTACCCAACTGAGACTAGAAACCTGGTTGAATGTTGCCTATGTCTTCAGTACCAAAAGCATTATTTGTGGATGGTGAACATTCACCAACTTTGCACAGGATTAAATAAAATTGAATTGGTCCTTAGAAGTGACAGAACTGAGATTGGATTCAATCAAAGAGCTGTCAGTCTGCTGTCCTTGTCTTCAACAGTGCATAGCAGCACTGGGGTGCCCGTGTGTTTTTATTCTGCTTAAAGAATAGAAGCTTTGCCCATTGAGGGCCATTTGGGTGTTGGTAATGTGTTTCTGGTGGAGTTTGCACAGAATTCCTATTGGTTAGCTTCATAGAGTGATTTCACAGTTGATTGCATATACTTAATAAAAACATATTTTGTCATCTTTTGAATCAAAATTCTTTCCTATTTCCTCTTCTTTGTGTTAGGAAAGCTAGCTGTGGGGTAACTCTGGAGCAATAGGTAGTACTCCATAAAGGGTAAGATGGAACCTGGCTTGCATTTGGTCTGTGTGCGTGTAAATAAAAAGTGTTTACTTCATAGCTTATGGGTTCTGTTGGGTTTGGTTGTATGCAACAGGAAAACAATGAGTAAGGTGGCTTAAATGATGTAAAAGTTATTTTTTCTTTTGTAAGAAAGGTTTAGATCTGGGCTGATATGCTGTGTCTTGGTGTCGTCCTGCTCCCTGTTCTGCGTGGTTGACCTTTCGGTCACCTTAGGTCCATTGTCACAGCTCCCAGTCATGGCATGGTGGTGCTTCTCTTTGTGGGAGCATGTTCCAGATGCCACACACTCTAGCTTTGCTCACAGACCAGTGTCTGTCTGGAGTTGTATGTTATTCTTGGGTGCATGGGAGGCTGGGAAATTGCTCTCTTGTTTTCAGCACAGATTGTTCTGATACTTGGGAAATCTGACTTAGGAAGGGATGTTCAACTAACCATTACTGCCTATGTTATCGGTGGTTAGATTGGATGAATGCTTCATTTTCCTCCCCCCAATTCATTAAAAGATTATTCTTAGCTAAGAGGTAGCTTATAAGAATATCAGCGACACCAAAAAAAAAAAAAAAAAAAAAAAAAAAAAAAAAAAAAAAAAAAAAAAAAAAAAAAAAAAA
>PVHY01022560.1:0-22233 GCA_004024945.1 Uropsilus gracilis
GTCCTACCCCCCCCACCCATCCACCCGCCCCATCCATCTCTGTGGAGTCCGTGCCTAACCCCTCCCCATCATGTTCCCTCTCAACGACAGGGGAATACCTACAGTGACCATTCTTGTGTGCCCGGCGGGCGCGGTCCGTGTTGAGGGCGGCTCCGGTGGTCGTGCACTCCTGAGGGGCGCTGGATGCACACGCTGGGGTTCTGCCCGGGCGGTCTCCGGCGCGGCCGCTGCAGAGGTGTTGGTGAAGGCGAAGGCTCCCTCGAGGGCCGGGAACGGGCCCAAACCGGGGACGCGCGCGGGGGAAAACTGGGCCCTGGGGTGGCCGGGGATGCAGAGGGAACGGGCGCGGGATTGAGAATGGCCACTGCGCGGCCCCGCGGGGCCCAGGAACGTTGAGCTTCCCGACAGAGATAGTGGTGCCTTTTGCCGCCGCCGCCCCTTGGCCCGGTCTGTCCGGTCCCGGATGCTCAGCCTTCTCCCCTCACCCGCCCTCCCTCCCTCCCTTTCTCCCTCCCTCTCTCCGGCCCGCGCTGCGCGCTCCGCGCTCTGGGCCGCGCAGCCGCCGCCCCCAGCCCTTTATAGCAGCAGCTGGCAGAGCCGGCTTCGCTTATTGGCTGCGGCAACAGAGCCCCGCCTCCTTGGGGTGTCCGACGGCGCGGCAGGTGGAACCAAGCGAGCCCTCGCCACGGTTCTGCATCCTCGAAAAGCACTTTCGGGGGCTCGGGTTGTCAGATTTGGGCACCACTGCACCTGCTTCTTGCCTCGGAGCCCTCTCTTGGGCAGGCTTTCTTCTGGGAAGCCAGACCAGACTTCCCTCCCCTGTCCAACCCGGGGATCGAAGATGACAAGAAGGTACCAGCGGCGCAATTCTTCCGGAGTAGTCCACCTAGAGTTCTGGAAAGTGATAAGGAACCAGGTCTCAATGCGCAGAGGCCTGAGTCCCCGTATTTGAGAGAACCAGGTATAGCCTCTAAGGAGGACAGTTGGTAGGGTGGCTGTGAGCCTAGTCTGTCTGCAGAAGGAATTGGGCACCTGTGGGTTTTGAATGGACTCTCAAGAGCTCAAAAGGTGGGGCTGGCACCCAGTAGTGCATGGAACTTCGCACTGCTGCGAAAAGGTGGAAAGGTTTGGGGCTAAGGTAAACCCTGCTGGCGTCTTGCAGTCCGGACCTTCTTCGGCTCCATACATTTAGGGAGATCTGGCATGTAAAGGTCTTGGCTTTCCCGGCTTGTGGCGGTTCGCCAATGGAGTCGGGCTTCCTCGCTACTGAGGTGGCGGCTGCCTCTATGAAGGCGACAGGGGGTGTCGTAGCCTCTTTTGGTGCACCGGCGCACCTGCACATTACGTCTGGGCGACCGCAGGCACCATTTGTTCTTGCAGTGAGACTTCAGCACCACAGACAGCGGTCCAACGGCCTGGTTGAGGGAGCTGCGGCCATGGTAGCTAGGATCCCTAACTAGAGAATCGCAAACCCCACTCTATCCTAGTTTCTGCACGCCCTTTTAGGTTCCAGACGGAGAATGCCATCAAACCCAGCGAGAAAAGCCTAACTTGACCAATCAGAGACGGCCCTAGAGAAAGCCAATTGCAGGAAGATGCCTAAGAGACTGAGCCAATGAGAGAGCGTGCAGCAGAGTACAGCCACGCTGATGGAGGGGGCAGGCCAATCAAAGTGATCCGCGCAATCTGGGCGGTGGCACCGCTGGTCCCGGGGTGGCCCCTCGTGGATTTGCCGGGGAAATGTGTCTGTCCACCCTGGGGATCCTGAGCAATGACTTGTTCATCCCGTGCTCCTTCCGGCTCCTGTTGGATCGGGAACTGCTTATCCTGGGAGGGAGCTACTACTGGGCGCGAAGATCCAGCTGGGGTTCCCATGGAAACCACTAGGCATGAGCAGTGCAAGGACAGCTAAGGGGACTGAGCTGGGGATGGGGTGGTGGGGGCTGGTTGGGGCTGCCAGAAGCCAGAGTAATTCGTTTTTGCCGATTATTCCGTCCTTGAGGGTTTACCCCCGGCCAGAAGCGTTAAAAAACGCCTTGCGTTGATCCCACTCCCACAAATCGGTGAGGAGACGGCGGGGGTGGGGGGGCATTCTGCGTGTGGGGCTACAGGGCTCCCGCGGGCACGTGCTGGGCTCTCAGCTGTGGTCCCTGGAGTCACATGGTTGCGGTCACTCCGGCCCACGCAGCTTGCGCGCCACCTGGCGGCTGCAGGGTCTGGCATCGCTCCCCACCCCAATCCCAGGCAGCTGGCAGGGGTTGGTGGTCTCAGAATCCTTCTCCGGGAAATGGGGCCAGTGCAGGGGCTCTGCCGCTGCCAGCTCCCGTCCCCACTTTGGCTTCCTGTGAGGGATTCGCCTCCCTCAGCTCTCTTCAGGGTACCTCTTTGTCATTCTGGCACAAATTGAGATGCCACCTCCTCAGCGAAGCCTTCCCTGACTACTGATCTAAAGCGAATATATCACTCTTTTCTGCACAGCACGGTCGTAGTGTTTTACTTAGGGAATTACCGAACATCTCTCCACACCAGCCCTGAGCTCTCTAAGGGTGGGGAGTGAGTGTTTCATGAGGGATTAGGAGAGGGCTTCGGGGACCCTGAGTCCTGGGACATGCCCAAAAGCCTCCTGGGCCCCAATCTCCCAACCCTGACCTGTGAAAGGGAGTGTTCGGATCTCCCAAGCCAATGCCAAAACTGACAGGAAAGGATGTGATCGAACTTGCATAAGCATCCCCTCCCCTCTAGCTCAGGAAAGGACTAGGCTGGAGCGAGAGGGGCCCAGAGCTCCCTTATCCCCCAAATCATTCAGGCCTAGGGGAAAGACATCTCCTTTCCCGATCTTTAATATTGCTCTGCTCTCTTAAGACAGTTCCAGCAGCACAGCTCAGGTGTCAACTCCAGAGAAAATTTGGCGGGTTATGGGGGGAACCTGCCCAGGAGGGCCCAGCCCTGAAGCCCGAGCCCTGGGGTGGGGTAGGGCACCGACCTCCCACCATCTGTCCTGGTGGGGCCCCCACCGCTGTCCCAGACTCGGAAGGCATGGACGCAGTATCCAAGCAGACAAATAAATAGAGGCAGTCAAGTCAAGTGGTTGGGTGGGTCAGGCAGGCTTGTGGTCCGGGTGGCTTTTCAGTGTGTGGAACTTGACACTGTCCAGCTTCTCAAAGCGCTTCCCGCAGCGCTCACATGTGAAGTTGTACTGCACCTCTGCCGTGTGCTTCTTCATGTGCCAGTTGAGTGAGGCACGCTGTCGGCATTGGTAGCCACAGATCTCACATCTGTGGGGAGCAGCGGGCAGACCAGAGTGGGAAGGGAGGTAGGGTCAGAGCAGGCAGGGAACCCAGGAGGTGGGCAGGTCCCAGAAAAGGGAGGCACTATCTGGGGTGGAAGCATTCTTGGAATTGGGTAAAGGCAACTTCTAGGGTGTATCCTCACAAGGGACCTGCCCTCTGAGGTTCCAGACCTGGATCCCTTCCCTCCCAGCCCCTTCTTGGGAAGCCAGGAAAACTCACTGCAGGGGCGTCTCGCCAGTGTGTGTTCGCCGGTGTACCTCCAGGTGGTTCTTCCTCTTGAAGGACTTGCCACAGGTTTCACAGGTAAATTCACGGACACCTGGAAGTGGAGGGGTGGGAGTTGAGGACACTGCCCTGGAGAAGGGAGAGGTGGGGTGACTGATGCACCGCAGAGACCAGGTTAACAGTCTCACAGACCTCTGGGAGGTGGTGGCCCAAACCCCATAATCCTGTCTGTAACAACAGCTAATATGAAGGGCAGTTTAGAGCCTGGCATGAGATTTGGGGAACTGGAATTTAAAGGGCACAGGTGCAAACGGTCAAGATGGGTCTGAGTTTGTCCCCAGTAATTGAACACTGGGGCAATGTCACGTAAAAGTCCGAAGTCCCTGCCTCGAAAAAACCTTTAGCCATATCCCCCACTCAGGACAAGCGCCATCTTTCCCTGGGAGCAGAAGAAATAGAGAAGCTCTGTCCCAAGCCAGCTCCCCACGCTGCCCATCTAGGGTGCAGTTTTCACCTTTAGTGGGGCAGTCATGTGCCTCGGACTGGGTGCCCAGTTTTCACCCCACCTGTTCCAGCCTTGGTTTCCAGGTCCTGGGCCCCAGTTGGCAATGCCACTCCCACACCGGTCCTGACCTGAGTGGATGATCATGTGCCGCCGCAGGTGGTTGGATAAGTAGAACTTTTTGCCACAGCCAGGGTGAGGGCACACTTTGGTCTTCCCTTTTCGATGCACGAGGTTGACATGGTTCTGGGAGTGAAAGGATCAGGAGTGGGACTATAGATGTGTGAGTACATAGGGATTCTTCAGGATGGGGACATATCAGGACAGATGGAAAGCAGAAAGTGGGGTATCCTTGCTCTTGGGGGGGACTCCCAGCTCCAACTGAGATCCAGGGGCACAACTAAGATCAAACAGCAACTCTACTGAGCACCTTCTACCTCGGGGCTTGGGTACCAGTCAACTCTGTCATCATCCTGTGAAGAGGCACAGTCATTAGTCCAGTTTAACGATGAGACACAGAAGCTCCGAGACGCAGTGGTGTTTGGTGTGTCTCACAGGCAGGTAACGGAATGCCTGAGATTGGGTTCCATGACTATCAGCTCCAGAGCAGCTTTATGCCACAGGGCAACTTTCCCCAGGGTCTGGAATGGGCCACTGAATCATCCGTTCTTTTTCCCTTTCCATCATCAACTCATTAACATGAATATTGTGCCAGGGCCCAGCACTAACCCAGCCTCAGTGCCTTAAATACATGCTTAATAAAATCATGAGTTGACAAATTCAAAGACCTCCTAGCACCATCTCCTGTGCCCAGAACAGGTATGACAAGATCCTACCTTTGCCCTGGGGACCCACAATCCTCTGGTCTACCCCCAGCGGATTAGGATGGGCTTCCTGGTGGAGGGGCCTCCTGAACTGAGAAGGTGCTTGGGCATAGTGCAGGTGAACCAGAAAAGGGTATGTGGAGAGCCATCCCAGGTGTGCTGAGAGGTGTGATTGGTTGGAAAGGCAACTAGGTAATGACCGTCTCTCTGAGGCTGAGGCAGGGTTTGGGAGAAGGTGCTGAGGTGGGCTGGGGTCAGCTGGGCATGCGGGAGGCAGGTCCACAGTGCTTGGCAGGATTGGATGGGACTCTCTATGAGGCACAAGGCTCAGACACCTGCCACAGGTAGCCAGAAGCCCAAGCAGGCCTGCCCTACCCACTGGAGTGCTGGCCTCACCTGAAAACTGCTGAGGGCCACATAGACCTGGCTGCAGCCCTCGTAGGGACAGTGGAACATCTCAAGCAGGCCATCAGCATCCATCACCCTTGACCGCTTGCTTCGCCGCCTCCTGGAGGGGAAGGGGCCCATGGTGTTGGGTGTTGGGGTTGTGACACTAGGCAGGTGCCTATGAGCTATTTGTTAACCCCACCTGGGGTTGTTACCCCCCCCCCATCTGTACCCACTTCTCTGGCTCCTTGGGGATCTCGTAGATGATGGCTGACATGTTGCTACCATCCAGCTCTTCCCCATCGACCAAGGTTTCAGGCTCAGTGCTCTCAGGCACCATGGCTGTCAGCTCTGCCAGCTCTGGGGCCACCGCCTCCTCCTTCTCTTCCTTCTTGAGCATGTATAGGTCCTCCTTCTCTAAGGGGCAGGGACACAGGGTGGGTGTCCGTGGTGGTCTCCAGGACCATGCCTTGCCCTCCCTCCATCCCATGTCCCACTCCAGCCCTTGCCAGAAGTCACAGTAGCCCCCCAGAATCAGCATGACCCTCCACACCTTTCTTGGTCTCAATGCTTGCGATGGTGGTGGGGTCCATGATGCTGGGCTGGCTGCCCTCAGGCTCTGTCTGGGTGTAGGCTGCCACACCCTCCATCATGGTGCAGGGTACCTCGTTGCCCAGGCCACCACTGGGGGCACTACTGCCTGCTGCCATGTTGAGGTGGATGCCCTCAGCTGTGAGAGCATCATAACCAGGGCCCGCAATGATGATCACCTGTGAGCCAGGCACCATGCCTGGCATGGGACAGCTGGCCACCACCTCACCCAGCGCCTCCTGGGGCATGTTCTCAAAGAGAGTGCTGGAGCCTGGGCCCACTTGCACAGGTACTGGCACACACA
Organism: Uropsilus gracilis; assembly: GCA_004024945.1. Taxonomy (NCBI): domain Eukaryota; kingdom Metazoa; phylum Chordata; class Mammalia; order Eulipotyphla; family Talpidae; genus Uropsilus; species Uropsilus gracilis. The sequence goes on from PVHY01022560.1 coordinate 6,124, forward strand.
CCACTGTCTCTAGGGCTTCAGGCCCGCTGCCCACTGAGTTGGGGCACAGTGGGGTGCCCTGCTCTGCCAGACTCTCCACGTGGTGTACATCGAAGGGGATGTGCATGCCCTCCTGTGTGATGAGCCCGCTGCTGTCTGCTGGGCTGGTGGGGGTAACTGCTGCTGCTGCTGCCGTCGTCACCTTAGCTGGCTGGCCCTCAGGGTGCTCTTCAGAGTCAGAGCCAGAGCCAGAGCTGGACGAGTCGGAGCTGCTGGCCACTAGACCACTGCCCACTGTGGTAACAGAGGAAAGAGGATGGTTATGACAGTGGTGTCAGCAGCTGGTATTTGTTGAGAACTTACCAGGGGCTGGGCAGTATGACTTTCATTGCTGTCACAGTGTTCATTCCTCAGTCCCCATCCACTCTGATGTCTTCTATTCCTCAGATATGTTTCTCTTTTTGTTTTCTTTCTTTCTTTCTTTCTTTTTTTTTTTTTTTTTTTTTTTTTTTTTTTTTTTTTTTTTTTTTTTTTTTTTTTTTTTTTTTTTTTTTTGTGGACTAGGTCTCACTATGTTGCCTGGGTTGTCTCAAACCTTCGGACTCAAGTGATCCCTAGCCTCAGTCTCCCAAGTAGCTGGGATTACAGGCATGCGCCACCGTGCCCCAATTTAGAGATGCTTCTTTTCCTTGGCCTCTGGACCTACACTCTGGTTTCCTGGACCTCCCTCAGGGCTCTTTCTCAGATTCTTTTGCTTTTGGGATTTAGAAGGCTTAACAGGGCTACAGTGTTCTACTCATTTCAGGGTCTTGGCCAGACCCTGAATGTTATATGTTACAGTTATATGTCAACTACCCTGATTCTCGACATCAGTAAATAGATAATTCAATTCAGTTCAGATCCCCCAAGACTGTTCCCACTTTGGATGCCAGCTCCTAGGTCACCTATACATATGGCTATAAATAAGTGATGTCAGGGCCATGCCTTGTTCTCCCTCCATCCCAGGTCAAGGTCCTCCTCAAGATACCATCCTCAAGGTCGATGATTTGCTAGAACTCACAGCAGTCAAGACAGTGCTCTAATTCCAATCAAGTTTATTACAAAGGATACAATTTACAATAGCCAGAAGGGAGATACAGAGGTACAGTATGGGAGCGAAGAGCTGCCACTATGCATCCAGATACTCTATCCTCCCAGCAGCTTTTTACCAATCCTGAAGCATGCTGCATCTCATTGTTCAAGGATTCTTACAACTCTCACTCTAGCTCTATCTGTTCCCTTGACCATCTTGTTTCAAAAAGAGCACTCTCTTCCCTCCTTTATTTTCCCCCTGCCCCAGATACTTATCACCTTTCAGGTTCAGGAGTGGGGCTGAGAGAGCTCCCCTTTAATTTGAATTTGGACTTTTTGTGACCAGCCCCATCCTGAAGCCCAGCCCTTCTGTGTCACCTCACTGGCACAGACTCAGGTAGGTCCCTTTTTTTTTTTTTTGAGACTAGGTCTTGCTATTTTTGCCCATGGAACTGCAGGCTCCCGTTGCCCGTGGTATCACAGACTCAAGCAATCCCCAGCCTTAAGCTTCCCAGGAAGCTGGGATTACAGGCGTGCACCACCATGCCCAGCTATTTTTGGGGGCTTGTTCTCACTGTGTTGCCCCGAATGGGACTCGAACCGCGACCCCTAGCCCCAGCCGTTTCATAGGCTGAAGCTTACAGGCACAAGCCACCGTGCCCGGCTCTCAGGTAGGTTCCAAAGGGTCTCATTATAAATGACCAAAAGTATTCCTATCACACAGAAAATTACAAGGGTTTTAGGAGCTCTATGCCAGGAACCAGGGACAAAAAGTAAGTATCTCTTTTTGCTACACTTCTACCCCTTATCCCTCAGGTCCTCCATGTTGACAGTGCCTACCTAGACCCCCCAGAGGGAGCTCTAGATGTTCCTAGTTGCTCAGGTTATATCAGGGCTATCCTTGACTTCTTTCCTCACACCCACTAATAATCTGTCAGCAAAACCTGTTGGCTTTTGATCTACAGCTTCTCCCACCTCCCCTGTAGACTCTAGTTACAGCCCCATCATCTCCCTAATGCATCCCTTTCTCCTTAGTCTCTTGGACCCTATGTCTGTCCTCTACACCATGGCAAGAGGCAGCCCATGAATACTTGCTCAGGTCATAGTCCTCTTTGATTGAAATTTATTCATAAATAAATCATTATTTATTTGTTGCTCACCAAACCAGTCTCTTCCACCTGGCTGCTTTGTACACTATATGTTTCAGCATCCTTTGCAGACAAGCTGATACATGCTTGGGTCCCAATGGGATGTGTGTGGAGTGAGCTCCCAGGGGTGAGCAGCCATCCACCTGTTGGCCACCACCTAGTCTGGACACAGAGGCTGGAGTCACAAGATACAAAAAATCTGGGTCCAAAGATGGTAGGCAACTGTAGGTTGGAAGATCTGGATTTTGTGTGTGGGAACCACACTATTTCAATGGGCTACTGGAGCTGGGATGTGTCTTTGGCAGTTGGCTCAGTTAATACCCTTCCCCAGTCACTTGTAGTAGCAGCCAAAGCCTTCACGGTGGCTACATCTGCCCTGGTCCTCAGGCCTCCTCTCTAGTTTCACTGGGTGCCTAAGATTGCTAAGGCAGGTTCTTACCTCAGGGTCTTTACACCTGCCATTCTCTCAGACACCAGTGTGAGCTCCCTCCCTCACCTCTATCACACCTTTTATCAAATGATGTTTTTTCCAAGGAAGCCTTCCCTAACCACCTTATCTCAAAAAGCAGTTTTTTTTAAATTTCCTCCTCCCCCACCATACTACCTTCCACTGTACTTGATATCTTACTTATCTTATTACTGCTTACTCCCTTTGTAGACCAGAAACTCCACAAGTTTGGGGGTACCTGTATGCAGCACCCAATGCCCAGAAGGCAGACTGGTACACAGTGAAGACATATTTGCAAAAATGAATCTCAAACCAAGGCTGTAAAGAAGGTCACATTTCACCCAGGTGTTTGGTGCAAATATCTACGTAATGTGGAACAGGAGACAGGAAAAATGAATGTTGGTCTCTTTAGCTCCATACTTGTAACCCAGGTGGGACACACTGTCTGGTGCTTAATTGTCCTACACCCCCCAAAGAATCTGGAGTCAGACTGCATCAGGTGGGGGGGTTCTAGTGCCCACTCCTTTAGCTGTGTGAGCACAGCTCTATATGATCTGTAGAGAACACAAGACCTCCTTCAAGGGGGATTTGAGGTATTTAATAAGATAATTTATGAGGCTTAGGATAGCACCTATCTCCAGGAAGTGCCCTGTCAATGTTTCCTGTTCTTATTACTTATTATAATGCCTTATTCCTGATATAGGATCCTAGAGTGGCAGCAGAGGCAGGCTAGGGAAGTTGGCTCCTCCTCCTAACCTCTTGTCATCTAAGGGTATATTAAGCCTCCTGACTCCAACCTAGTGGGTAGTCACCTAGTGAGTTGGGAGTATAACTGTGGTATTGGGAGGGTCCCTGCCTGCAAGGTTCAGCTGTTAAGATTACATGAACTTTACTCCAGATGATAAGAAAACTAATGACAACACTACACCCAGGCCACCCACAGTATCCCGCAGGAGGCTCATTACCATCGGAGAGGTAAAAGGGCTGCTCCAGGCCCAGCACTGGTAAGGGTGCTGCCATGGAAAGAGGGCTAGGACAGGGACAGTCACTCCCTCCCAGCACCCCAGTGCTCACAGAAGACCTGGTTAACTGGTCCCAGTGCTCATTATGGAGAATACAGGTTCAGTAGCCAATAGCATCAGTTAGATTAGGGTGCAAGGAGGCTCCTCTAGATGCTGTGCCCACCCAGCCTGAAGTCAATCATGTTACTCATAGGGTCTTAGGTTCCAGCATAGAGTGGGGCCTGGATCAGTGTACAGGGCAGGATGGCCAACGGGCTGTTGCATGCTGGGAGCCTGGTGACTCACCATGGATCACCCTTTGGCCAGGGTGCCTACCTGGAACACTTCTCACCCACGGCTTCCCCTAGGCCAGCTGGGATGCCACCTGTTCCAAGATGCTTGCCAGCTCAGTTTCAGCCCCTGTGAGTGACCCTACCCTCAGTCCTGATAGGGCGCCTGGCAGCGTGCCCCAAGCCCTTTCTTTCAGGCTAATGCTAAGTGTCTGAGGTAGGCAGGCAGCCCCTTACCACCCACAGTGTCACTTCTGTTACCCCAGCAGGGCCAACTGGGCCTTAGTAACTGAATCTGTCCCAGTGCTATGCAGGCAGCCGGCCTGTGTGTGTGATCAACATGGTGGAGGAAGAGAGGGGCAGGGACAGTGAGAGATGGAGAGGTGGGATGATTCAGGAGAAGGGGAAGATAAGGAAAGAGAGGGAGATGGAAGAGGGACAATGGAGAAACGATTAGGAGAGATAGTGGAGGCAGGATAGAGGAAGAAGGCAGAAGAGAGAGGAAGAAATACAGAAAACAAATGATAGAGGGAGGGGGCATAAGAGAGCTAAAGAGACTGGGAGGAAGAAGGAGAAGCCAATGGAGAGAAAAGAAAACTAGAAGAGAAAGAGGAAGAATGAGACTGGGAATGACCCAAAACCAAGAGTGGAAGAGGCAGAGGCTGCTGAGTCAGCTTTCCAGACCCCCCACTCAGCCCTGCCTATCCCTAGCTTCATCAAGATGGGTAAACCAAGCTGGGCATGGTGGCGCACACCTGTAATGCCAGCGCTGAGAGGCTGAGGTCAGGGATAGCTTGAGTCCACAGGTTCAAAACTACCTCGAGCATAACCTAGTCTCTAAAACTACCAATAGTGAAACCTAGTCTCTAAAAAACAGCTGGGCATGTGGCTTGCACCTGTAATCCCAGCTACCTTCGAGACTGAGGCTAGGGATCACTTGAGTCTGCGGGTTTGGGACAACCCCGGGCAATATAACAAGACCTAGTCTCAAAAAAAATAAAAATAAAAAGATGGGCAAACCACACCTGACTCTCCATAAAATGGGATAGATAGATTGGGCTCCATTCCAGAAGCTAGCACCCAGACCATTTTTGTCACTGTGATGTTTAGAACACTGGTCTAAGACTGGCAGGGTCCAGGAGACAGGTAGTGCAGGCTAATCCATCAACACTGGAGGACCTTGTGTGCCCTCACCCTGAGGACCCACCTTTGTCACTGTCCGGGTCCGAGTCACTGAGCGGCTTCAGCGGTGAATGCAGGTCTTGGAAGTAGCGGTGACCAGCCTCACACTGCCACACCGCTGTGGTGTACAGGCCAAAAGTGGGGTCCAGCTCAGCAAGGTGTGGCTCATAGGGGCAGCGATGCTTATGGTCCTCATACCAGATCACAACATTCTTCAGGCAGTTCACATTGCGCCGCCGCCCTGCACACAGGTCAGGCAAGGGTGTTGGGCAGTGCTTGGTCTCCAGGACAGCCAACCTGGTCTTATGGCTTCTGGGGCTTGAGACAACCTCCTGAATCCTATCCAGATCTGTTCCCAATTTCCAGAGAAAATAACTGAGGCTCAGATTGGTGAGATGCATCCTACTGATAGAGAGGCCTCACTGGCTGGGAATTAGGTCAAAGCATGGAGCCTAGTACATAGTAGGTGTACAATAGTTGTTGGCTGCTTGTTATTAAATCAACTTCCTCAGCATCTTTGGCTTCAACACCTCAGTCCCTTGGCCCTGAGACTACTCCCTGCTACCCACTTTTGCCCCCATAGTTTATGCTTCCAACAGTCTATCCCCTCAGGGCTGACAGAGGCACCTGTACATACTTGAGTCTGGTTATATCTGTGTTCAGAATCCACCAGGGCTCCTATCTCACTGACAGTAAAATCCTTAGTTCTACCTCAGGTCCACAAGGCCCAAGTGTCCTGCCAGATCATCTGTCACCCTCACCTCTGCTCTTCCTCTTAATCATTCCACTTTAGCCACTCCTCCATGTTGGGCTTTTTTCTGGGTCTTTGCACAGCCACACCAATCTTTCCCTTCGTCAGACACCACCTTCTTCCCTTACTCAGTCACAGTAGTTGATGGGACTTGCTATCTGTTTTCTTCCAGGAGCATCTAGCTTCTGTCTGTGATGTTTGTTTCCCTATTTCTTTTCCCACTAAAAGGTGGGAACGTTAATCTGGATTGCCCCTGTATCCTGCTGCTACACAGAGCCTGGCACAGACTAGTTACTCAATGAATGTTTGATTGATAAGCAAATGCTGTAAGGTGAAGTCAGACAGCCAGGGTTCCTAGATCTGCCATTTTCTAGATAAGTGGCTCCAGACAAGCTTCTCTGAACCTTATTTGTCCCTCAGGATAGGGGAGAATAAGGATCCTCATTCCTTGAGGGTTGCCAAGTAGAAGGGAATAAAGTTATGAAGGCACAGAATGGGGCTGAGGACACTGCCTCAAAATGACACCTGTGACATGTGTGAAGACCCTGGTCCTGTGGCTAAGTGGAAGCAAAGTGTGCACCTGGCCTTCCAGGCAGAGGGAGCAGCAGAGGGCCCAGGAATGGTCCTCAAACCTAGGGATGGCGCTCAGGATCTCCAAACTAGTGACAACCATGGGCATAACAGAGACACCAGCAGCTACCTCTTCAACCTCTTAATCTCACTCGCTGTTCTTCTGGGATTTGAGGGTCACAGTCTTAGTTTGGCTCAAACCTCTAATAATTGTGAGAAGGGAAACAGCTCATTGTCACCAGAGGTTCAGCTGTGGCTCAGTGGCCCCACTCCACTGAACAAGGCTCAAGAGCACAGTTCTAGAGCTCAGAGGTCAGGGCCTGGGTGAAATAGGCAGGAGGGAGGTGATCCACGTCTCTACTGTGACTGCCAGATTCAGCAGATTCAGACACTGGCATCTGAAATGTCTTTTGGCCTTGGCACAAACTGTTCCCTCTTCTGATTTCCCATGCTCTAGACGGGATATCAAGGGAGCCAAGGGACCCCTGGGAGCCACAGGAACTGGCCCTGCCACCGTCCAGTTGTATAGCCTGTGGCAGGGACTCAGCCACCCTGGGTCTAGTATCTTTCTGGGTAAGAGCACCCCAACGGACACAGGCTCATCACCACCAACTATAGCTGGCTCCTACTGTCTCTATCATGTGCTGTCCCCTGTGTGTCCTGTCTTTCCATAAGGTTGTGGGCTCTGGGAGGATGGATGGGCTGTCTGGTCTCACACAGCACCCCACACAAATTGTCCCCAAGAGAACCAGTTATCCAGGGAATGAACGACAAAATCGCTCCGACAGAGGCCCCTCCCCTTCCCCCAGGGGCAGTCAACTTACTTTTCTTCCGCTTTGGCTTTTTGGGGACTTGCTCCCAAGGCTTCCTGTAACAGAAAGGCAGGGAGGAGTGATAATGAGATAAAGGAGCAGTTCTACGTACTGGTCCCCCTGTTCCTAGGCTGTTTGACTTCCCTGGGCTTATTCCATCTCTCCTAACACTTTACTTGGGTTCTCTCTTCCACTGCAACCAGCCCTTGGAGGTGGGGTACAGTATCATCACTCACACCCCTGAGAGGAACATTGAGGCTCAGAGGGGTGAAGTCACCCATGGTTAGGAAGTGGAGAGGTCAGAGTAGGGGGCTGGAAAGTCAGTGTAGTATGGGGAACTCTGAGACAGACCCCATGATCCTACCTACAGGGGAACAAACCCTGTTAAACTCTTTCCCCATGAATACGATGGGTCTATGAGTATGATTGCATACCCCTAGGTGACTTTGATTACATTCTGAATTTGATTAAATTCCCTTTAATCAAGAAGAAATTACTGAGGTAGGCCTGGTCTAATCAGGAGAGTTCTTCACTGGGCCTGGTCCCTGCTGAAGTCAGAAACTGGAGACTGAGGATGTGAGGGGGCCTATGCATGAGGTCAGGCCCTGATAGTGGCACTTGGTCCTACAGAAACAAGGAAATGAATTCTGTCGACAATTAAAGGGGATCTGGAAGCAAATGTTCCCCAGATAAGAAAAAGATGCAGCTGACTGATGCCTTCATTCACCGAATGAGACGCTCAGTGGAGAGCCCAGGTAATGTGTGCCAAACTCTGGACCCACAGACATGCGTAACATTTAGGTACTTTTTGCCACCATGCTTCTTGATCTGCCCACTCCATTCTCATTGTTTTCTCTGTCTCTCCTCCTCTATGTCATAGCAGCAAGTTCTTCCCAGAGCTCTTCCCCCTCTACTGAGAGTGTGTCTCTGTCCGTTTTCCTATCCGCAGCATGGGACCTTAACAGTGCCTTTCACATTGGATTAGCATGAGATTATGTGCATTGTAGGAAGCTTGGTGCAGCCATCGCACTTGGTAATCACTCAATAAATGATAGTGACTGCTGTTGTGATTATCAAAGCTGGATGGGGTCTGGGCTTAGAATAGTCCTTCAATGAGTTGATTGGGGACATGTTCTGGCCACAAATATCTTGACAACTTAGGGTCACTTTCAGTAACACTGTCCACCCCATCTGATCCCCACCTAATCATCCAACAATGACTCTCATTAACCACACCCCAGGTTTGGTCCCAAGACAGCTACTCTGGGAGTCTTAGTCCCTCCTGCCTCAGACTTATCCAGGGTTCCACCGCCCCTCACTTGTGCCCTCCCATGGCTCCACCTTTCCCTTCAGGGTCATGCTGGGTGTTCAGATGTTTACCCAAGCCAAATACAAATGCTCACGGCCAATTCCACCTACTGGTGGCCTTGGGTGGGGGTTGGGGTGCTAGGAACATTAGCAGTTAAAATCTCATCTCCGCTATCAACTGGCTGTGACCTCAAACAGGTCTGGTCCCCTGTGAACTTCAGTTTCCTCATGTGTGAAGTGGGACTAACAGCAGTGCCTCCCAGCAGGTCATGCTTATCTGCTGATGTTCTGAACATCATGCAGTCCTTTCTCAAACTGCTTCCCTCCTCCAGGACTCCTCACAGTAGCCACCAGTGTTTGAGAATAGTTACAGGGGCTTCTCCAGCACCTGACTTCACTTTTTTTTCAGTGTGCAGTCTAGTCCCAGCAACTTTCCCTCATTCTCCACTGTGCTCTGCACTCAATTATATTTCCCAGTAAAAATTCACTATTATTTCTTCCATCCTGGGTTAAGATGGCCCTGAACTCTTTCTCTGCTCACTCCCATTCCAATCTTTTGTCTGAATTGTCTTGGGCTCCACATCCTCTTCTTGGGCTCCCTAAAGCCCCAGGGTTTCTCTCCACCATCCCTGAAACTGTCCTGTATGGTCACCTTTTTCATTCAGTCTTTCCATTCTGGACCCTTGGCTTCCAGGACGTCGCCTTTACCTGCTTCTCCTTTATCTCTCCAACTTCTCTAACACAGAGTAAGTGCTGGCTAAGACCCAAGTGCTCCATCTACCTACATCCCCTTGGCTATCTCACCACATCATCACTACTTTGTGATCTCCATATACTGTGATCCCCACAGCTCCACCCCCCCTTCCTGTCACCCCACACAGGGGTCTCACAAACTGTAAGCTGTCATGTTGTAAGCTGTCATCTTGCTTCCCAATTTGGACCTTCTCAGTTGACAGCAATTACAACTTTCCAGATATTCAGGCCCAAACCTGGGGCATCTCTCATATTCCTGCCCTGTCACCTCCTTATTCTTGTCTTCTATTCCTCTCCATTGATAATTGTGTTCCAGTTACACAGGCCTCCTCCTCACTGTCCTATGCACAGAGGGAGGGTCCTGTCTGGGGTCTTTGCATTTGCTATTCCTTATTCCTTGCACACTTCTCCCCAGATGTCTGCATGGCTTGCCTTCGTTTCCCTCCAGGTCTTTGCTCAAATGCTCTCTTCTCACCATGGTTCACCCTGACACCCTACTTAAATGTGAGACTCCTGAGCCTTCTTTTCCTGTTTCACAATCCCTCCCATTCTCTCATATACTACGTAACTTATTTATTATGTTTCTTGTCTGAGCCCTCGTATACGTTATTCCCATCTGTCCTCTTAAAAGGTCTCCATGTTTTGTTCTTTGTTTTGTCCATGGCTGTACCCGCAGCATCTATAGCAGTGTCTAGCATATAGCAGGTGCTCAATAAACTTTCCCAAACAAACAAACAAATAAATAAATAAACAAACAAACATTTTACTTTGTAGGGCCAAAGTAAAATGCATTCATTATATTAGGGACAAAATGGAGATGGTCAACACAGACACAGAAAGAAAAATGAATTTTACCTCATCTAATGGGAATCTACAACTTTTCTCAGAGATCAGCAGAAGGTACCAGTCAATTCCCAAATGTCAGGTCTGCTCATACCATTTCTGGGATTACTTGTTCCCCTCACCCAGCTCTCCTGACCCAAAGAAGAAGCAGACCTCTAGAGAGCCAATCAGCTAAATGAGCAATATGATTTCCATATTTATCTCACAATAGCCCTATAATCTGTGCGCAAGTCAGAATTCCCATAGTTTTCAATCCCCCAGCTTGCAAATTGATACCACTGCAATAAACTCATCTATTTTGCTTTATTTGGTATGCAGAACCTGTTTTGTTTTACAAAATGAAGGCATACTGGAAACCCCACCATTGACCATTATATCTCGTTCTTACTGAGTACTTGGGAGCTCTGAGGCAAATTCACAATCCATTTTATGTTCCATGTCTCTTTAACTGTTCTGGTCAAGTTTTCACTTCCCCAGGCCACAAAATTGTGCTTGTCATGTTCTCTGTGACTTCCGCTTCAACACAGCAGCACTGATCCTGGTCCCACTAAGCATGCTGTTTTGTTTTTTCCCTTTTTGGGTCCATGAACTGAAATCTGTCCAGGTAGAATACAGCTTATAAATAACCAAACAGATGAAATAACTGATCCCCTATCTTTCTGTTCATGCCCACTTCCCACAGGAGATTCCTCACTTAGGTTAATGTATTTTCCTGACCACTCATGTGTCCTGGAGCAAGGTTTTTGCCTGTTTTAATTGTTCAAGTGTCCCTGTTACAGCAGGCACACATAGCTCCAGTTCAAACCAAGTTTGTACAGATACCACTCTGAACTCAGGAACCTCCAGGGTTCCCTCTGGCCAATGGTTCTCAACATCACATCAAATCTCCCTAGGAGTTTTGCAGAAAGAAAAAACAACAACAACAGTGTCTGCAACACTATTCAATCTAACTTATCAGAAACTCTAATAATGGGAGATTGTCTTCAGGTTTTATTTTTTGCATCCAGTATTTCCTGCCATGCTGTTAAGCATATAAACCAGCCTGCAACTCTGGAGAAAGGAGGGGGTACATTTCAGGAGGATTAGGTCCTGACCCTATAGAAACACACAAATGTGTGCGAATAAAAGCTGAGGCAGAGCAAGCACTGCTTGTAAGAGGAAACAAACATCACAACAGTTATTACTCAGTGTTCACTATATACCGGGGGCTGTACCAAATAAACCCTTCCTGTCATTTAACTCATTCAATCATCAAATCAACCCAAAAATGCAGGAGGGAAACGTCCATCCACACTACTCATTCACAAGGTCCAAGCTCTGCAAAGGCCTCTGCCCTCCACTTGAGCAGCTAACTGGGTCCTTCCTCTTCAACAGCATCCCCTAGGTTGAGATTCTCGCCAGGAGGATTAAGGTAATGCAACTAGTATTGTGAGGGAGGTCCTCAGACTAGGAGGGAACTAGATTGAGAGAACGAGGCCATTTATTATTCCAGGTAGGGCATCTTAACCTTAAGAGGGGTAGGTTTGGGTGTTTCAGGGTACAGTCAAGCCCACGATACAGGAGATGGGGCCTCTGACATCCTAGGGGCTAGCGGGTAAGTGAGCACAACAGAGGCCTCAGGAGGCGTGGCGGACTGTCCAGGCAGAGCAGTTAGCACGGTTAGAGATGGGGCCTGTACCAGGATTGGGCAGCCGGAGCTCTAGAGGGCTGGGCCAAGAGCTCCGAAGGCAAGCCGAAAGGCTGGGCGCAAGCTAGGATTGGGTAGTCGGAGCGACGGGAGGCGGGGCCGAAAGCCAGGCGGGTCCCAGGACCTGCAGTAGGAGACCCCCGGCGGCAGCGAGGCCACTGGGCGTGGCTCACAGGTGCCAGGGCGGGGCCTGAGGCCTCGGGGGTGGGACTAGGCCCGAGGGGGGAGGGGATGGGGGCATATCCTCCCTCGCTACTTCCCTCCCTCAGGTTGGGCCCCCTCACCCGTGGCGGCCGCTACGCTGGCCGCGCTCCAGCGAGATGAGGTAGGCAGCGAGTTTGGCGTCGCTCCAGCCGCTGCGGCGCCGCAAGTCCACCCAAGGCCCGTGCGCCTCACCCAGGTACACGCGCCGCACGTCGTACTTCTTCCGGGACTCGAGCCGGCGCCGGGCCCGGTCCGACTCCGTGAGCCGTGGTCGGCCCCGCGCCTTGCGGCCCGCCGCGCCCTCCTCAGCCGCCGCCTCCCCGCCTGCGCCCGCCTCCGCCTCCGCCTCAGGCTCCAGCGCCCGCTCCGCCATCCCCCCCTCCCTGGTTACCAGCCTCCCCCGTTGTTAGGAGCCCGACCGGAAGTGGCGCGCATACTCCGCGCCGCAGAGAAATTTTTCGTGGACTGTCACTGTTCTGCGGCACCAAATAAGAGCACAGAAGCGATGATAGCGCATGCGCGCAACAAACACGTGCAACTGCCTACTCTCTCCTTTTCTAACTTCGCAGAGACAGAGGAAGGAGCTGAAGGATCGAGACCTGTACGGTAAAAGAAAAAGCAAGCTGACCTCCCACCGCCTTTATCCTGCCTCCTGGGATTGACAGGGGAAGAATGGAAACTGTCCGATGAAGGCAAAGGAAAGGTCTAGGTCCAACCTGTCAGTGCTGGATGCCTCCTGGAGAGCCTTGAAAAACTGCCACCAGATATTGAAGGGGCAGGGATGCCACACTGCAAGAGAGGAAGGAAGACAGCCCCAAGTAGTAAAGCCTTTATTTGCTGTACATTTAAAGGTCATCATGCTTTCACACCAGTTCATAGTCTGTGTTCCTTAGGCCACTCAGACTCAACTCTGTTTCTGCTGCTATCTTCCTCTTCTTCCTTGCCTTCAGGAGGTGACATGGGTGACTCCTCTAGCCCAGAGGAGGGCACCAGGAGCTCCCCTGTAGACCCTCCTAGACGGAAGACCACTGGAATCTGGGCCAGGGCTGGGTTGGTCTCTTGAAGGCCTTGGATCCACTTGGCCAGTGTGACCTGATCATGGGCACCTGCCACACATATGGCGAAGACAGGGCCTTCTTCCACTGTTGGGAGAGATGCACCCTCAAAGTTTGTACATTGGGGGCTGGAGCAAAACACCCTATCCCCCACAATGCCCACAGCCCTTGAGGCTCCCTTTGGCATTCCTGTGTGTTCAAGCCTTTGCACAAGTTACCCCCTCTGCCTAGACTGTGCATCGCACTCTTCACCTAGATGACGATTCCTGGTCCTTCGAGATTCTACTAAGAAGTCCTCCCTACCCCTACCTGAGGCTCTGTTGTATGCTTTTGCCCTGGGACCCCAATAATGTAGTATGCTTGGCCCTCTTTCCCCAACCGGCCAGAGTTGCATTAAGGGCAAGGACTGGTCTGTACTGGCCACACCCAGGAACCAGCACAAAAGTGCTCCATAAATGTATGATGGAGAAAAGGACAGGCCTTGAGTCCAGGGGAAGGGGGGATTGGTGGGGGAAGGAGCACACACGGGGTGTGTATGTGTGTATGTGCTTGGACTTCTGCTGGGTATGTGTGTAGTAGCTGGGCTGAGTCTCAGCTTGAGCCCTACCTCTCAGCCTGAGGCCTCTTGTCCTGTCCTGCCTATCCCAGCTTTTACCTTTATCAATGTCAAACTCGTAGTCATCCCAGCCACTTCGCTCATAGTCCAAGTCCAGTTGCATTGGGTAGTAGAGGTTCCACTCCTCAGGAATCTCCTCCACTTTCTGCCCCAAGGAGGAGGGGTGCAGGTAGAGTCAGAACCCAGGATCTTGCAGCCACCTGATGTACCCATCCTACCACTCCCCACCAGAAGCAGCCTCTTCCCCTGTCTTGCACCTCTGAGCCCTCTGGCAATGCTAGCCCACCTCTCAACCTTCTACTAGTATTTTGGCCCTCACCCTTTCCTCCGGGGGAAGCAAGTCAGCTCTGAGGATGTGGTAATAGATGCATTTGTCTCGAAGCCACAAGGAGAAGGGGCCCTCCACGAAGATGGGCCGGGTTGGGTCATGGTGGGCCAGAGCTGCCTGTTGATCGGGACTCTGGATTCCTGGTATGGAGACATGCATGCCAGGGGTGGGAGGGAACCTGGCTGTAGGGCTCTCGAAAGGCCCCAGGAACCCACCCAGCAAGTCCAGAGAGAACCCAGTTGCCTCACGTGCAGGGTCTCACCCAGGATGTGCGGCTTGGTGGGGTCCAAGGCACCTGTTGAGTCTTTGGATGAAGGCATCTGTAGGAAAAGCAGGGATAGAGGCTTTTGGCTCAACCCCTACAGAGGCGCTGTAAGACAGAAGCAGTGAAAGGGGATCCAACAAACTCAAGGGCCCCTATTGACTCTCCTGTCATCCAGGTCCATCTCTTTCCTTCTGCTCAATTCACAACAGCTACCCACATTTATGATGCTCACAGGGAGGGAATCCTAGAGTCTGCCATTTGCCTTGAAATCTAGCTTTGCCAGAGGCCAAGTGGCCTTGGTCAAGTCCCTATAACTGTGCTTCAATGTCTCTAATTGCAAAGTGAAAATAAGTAACTTCAGATGGTTCCAGAAACTTTGGAAGAGTGTCCAACACATAGTTAATGCTTGTGCTTGTGAAGTTACAAATATGAAAGTAATTTCACCTGCACAGAATATCCTAGAAAGAAACTCAAGGAACAAATCAGTGTTTCCCTCTGGGGAACAGTGTGGAAAGGAAAATCACTTGTGTATCTTTTAAAATTTACACTCTAGATGTGATTCAGAAAACTAAATGAGCAGCTCTCTCTGCATGCTTGTGTATGTATGTCTTCTTCCTTCATTTCTTCTAACTAACCTAACCTTTTTGGATACATTAAAAAGAAACAACTAAATGAAATTATACCTTAAAAAATGCACATACTCTGTCTGAAGTGTCAGTGAGTGGATGACTGGCCATCTTTCAAGTTAGAAAGAACTGAGGTGGGTCAAAGGGTACTGACACAGTGGGTTCTGAGCCATTTAGATATTGAAAACAGCAAAAAGTGAGGCTTGGAACATACAATGCTCTGCCATGGGAGAAACTTTTCTTAAAGTATGTATTTTAGGGAGGGATAAAAGTATGTTTTGCTCTTGAGCACAGTGAAATAAATGCTGGACAATATATCCCAAATTTTATTTCCAATTCAAAATTATAGAGTTTTTTAAAAAATATATATTTATAGCCCTTTTTCTCTGATAGGTAGCTTTTTATCACCAGTAATACATTTACTTATTTGACTTATCCATCAGTACACAGAAATTCTATTGCTTATCCATCAGTACACAGAAATTCTATTGCTGTATAAGAAGTTGGACAACAGTAACTCAGAATTTTTTCCTCTCAGATATGCTATTAGATCTTTACCTACATCCATTTGTTTCCAGTTTGGTGCTTTTTTTTTTTTTTGGAGACTAGGTCTCGCTATTTTTGCCTGTGGAACCGCAGACTCACGTTGCCTGAGGTACCGCAGACTCAAGCAATCCCCAGCCTCAGCTTCCCAGGTAGTTGGGATAACAGGCGTGCGCCACCAAACCCAGCTCTTTTTTTGGGACTAGGTCTTGCTATGTGCCCCCAGCAGGACTCAAACTGCGATCCCGGGCTCTGGCCATGGCTTCCTAGGCTGCCACCTACAGGCATGCGCCACCATGCCCGGCCCTTTTTGTATATTTTTAAGTACACTAAATATTTACTTTAATTGCCAACCCTCAAAAATTAAATGTCTCTTCTCATTCCTGACCTCACTTCTCCAACTCCTTCAATTCCCACATAGGTAATTTTTACCATTTCTGACTTATCTTTGCAGTGTTCACTTTTATGAAAATAGGCAAACTTCCCTCCCTCCTCACACCTAGTTTACTGAACCACTGTGCCTACATCACCTTTTGACTTTTGTCATCAATCTTTCACTGAAGTGTCAACTGCCATGGACAATCCATCTCTCTTGATGGATACTTGGAGTTTCCCTTCTAAATTTAGGTA
>PVHY01022561.1:0-22229 GCA_004024945.1 Uropsilus gracilis
GGAGGGAGGGGTTGGGGTGGGATGGGAGCCTAAGGTGTGCTGTCTTGGCCTTGGCTCCTGGGCACCCTAGTGAAGGAACAGACACTGGCTCTGGGCTCAGTGCCAGTTTATCTGCCAGTGTTTGTCCTGGCCTCCCTCTTGGTCAACAGGGACGGCAGGAGTGGCAGGTCAGGGCAACCCCAGAGGAAGAATCTCTGTTCCCTACTTCATTCAGGAGGAAATGTCAGGAGTCCTGCTGGGAGGGGTCCTGGGGCAGCCTTCTACCCCATTTCAGGCTAGCAGCCTAGAACAAGGGTATCCTTGCCTCCCCATAAAAACCCCAGTTGTGTTGGCTGGAATAGGAAGTGGGGGTTCATAAATCAGCCCCTCCAGCACAGGGGAGGGATATTTTCAGATTTCAATGGTGTAATGGGACACATATACTTTGTTTAGTTGCCCTGTTTATTGGGGGGGGGGAGGTTTATTCTTATTATTTATTTTTTATTATTGTTATTATCATTATTAATTTTCTTGTATTGTTGCTCATTTTTGTACAGCATTTGACTCAACCCCTTAGGCGGTTGAGTCATCATTCTCCTACCACCACAGCACCTGTGATCCACCACCCTCAACCTCCTGCTCTTCCTCCCCCATTTTGACCCCTCCCCACCCCAACCGGATGTCTCAGATCTATGATTTGGGAGCCACATACTTTAAAAGTTTCTTGCCCTTCCTTCATCCTCTCTCTCCCCTCCACACCCTCCCTACTGTACCCCCTTCCCAAGCAAGCTGCCTCAAGGGGACTGCGCCTGACACCAGCAGGGACCCCCCCCCACGTGTCAGCTAGCTCATAGTCCTCACACATTCTGGGAAGAGATGGTATCAGGAAGGCTTGGTGATATACCAGACACCCAATTTTTAGAGTGGGAGTTCAGCGGGCCCCTTGCCCCACCACCACCACATCCCTCCCCCAGCCAGGTTCCCTGAGGGCAGGGACTTCCTGTTCTCCCCAAGTACGAAGCTTTCTGGGAGGATAAATACACTACAGGTGTAACCAGCCCCAGATGACTTGTTCTTTTCACAGCAGTCTTGCACCCAAGGCCTCCCACACCTCAAGAATCCCATGGGAGAAAACCAAAACTTGTCTGCGTCTCTCGGCCGCCAGAGACCAGTACCCCCTCTTGCAAACCACTCTCACACTCCTCTGCCCAATGCCTGCCGAATCTGTGCTCTGGGGGTCAGTAACAGAGAACCTACCACAGAACTGAGTCTCCAGCCCTTGCCTGGGAGACTCCCAGCCTCCCCTCACTGAGCACCTGCGTTCCTCTCAGATCCCACCTTCAAGAACAGTGGGCATTATCTCTTCTAGCAGGTTTCCCCCACCATGCACACAGAGACACACACTAATTTTTAGTCATCAGTAATTTCCTTGAGGGCCGGGCATGGTGGCTCGTGCCTGTAAGCTTCAGCCTATGAAGCAGCTGGGGCCAGGAATCGTGGTTTGAGTCCTGCCTGGGGCCCGTAGCGAGACCTAGTTCCAAAAAAAATAGCTGGGCGTGGTGGCGTGCACCTGTAATCCCAGCTACCTGGGAAGCTGAGGCTGGGGATTGCTTGAGTCTGTGGGACTCCGGGCAACATAAGCCTGAGGTTCCACAGGCAAAAATAGGGAGACCTAGTCTCAAAAAAATAAATAAATAAATAAATAATTTCCTTGAAGCCGGGTGTGGTGGCACGCACCTATAATCCAAGCTACTGGGAGGCTGAGGCTAGGAATCACTTGAGAATGCAGATTTGAGACAGCCCTGGGTAACATAGTGAGACCTAGTCTCTAAAAGATTAAAAATTGAAAATTAAAAAAAATTTTCCTTGGTCCCAACCTTGCAAGAAAACCTAAACTCTCCTAGGAGGTCTCAGACTCTTCTGTCAAAATAAGGGCTACTGAGGACCAGGCCTCCACCTTCCTCAGAGCATCCCACACCTGGGCCTCCAGCCTCCCTGGCAAAACTAGATGAGCTCCAAGACTGTCAGTCATCACCGGGATACCCCACAAGTGCCGCTCCCCACCCCCGGGGGTTCCCTGACGCTCATGTGTAATGTGTGTGATGAACCTTGGGCTCTTCTGTTGCTAGGCAACCTGCCGCTGTTTTGTTCCTATTGTGTGTGTTTCCATAGCAACCACAGAAGGGAGTCCTGTGGGCAGGCCCTTTGCCAGGGGATTCCCCTTCCCCTCCCTCGAAGCCACAGTCCCCTTCTCTGAAATCAGTGGTGTATACAGAAGAAAAGGGCTGCTGCTCCGAGAGTGGTTTATTCGTGCAGATGATCCCGGAAAGGAAACCAAAAGTGCAAATCCCTCTCTTCCACACCACTTCCCCGCTGTGGGGGCCCCCCTGGCAGTCACCCTCAGAAGCACAGAAATGACTGGTCAACCTTTGCTAAGATCACCTGCACTGCCCCCTCCCCACCTTGGCTAACAGGCTCCAGTCAGTGGGGGGGTGAGCCCTGCTGCCAACTCCAGGCCCTTCTCCGTGCACTTTCATTGCTCCCGAATCCAGCTCCCCTAGTCCAACAGCAAACCTGTTGGGTGAGATTCTGAGATCCCCACATTATTTCCTAAGTCATTGTCAAGCCCTAAAGCCCTAACTACCCCAAACTCAAACCGGAAGCTGATCCTGTCACCCTCCTCCCAGCACAACTCAAGCTCCGGCCTGGACTTAAACCCCAGTTTGCAGGGGAGGCCAGCGTGACTGGGGCAGACATCCATGACACTCCAAACCCGGTTCTACTGGCTCCTAACTGAACTCTCCAAGCTCGAGCAGAACCCGAGTTAAGGCATCAGGGTCTGACGCAGACCCTGAGAGGAAAGAGGCCAAGAAAATCTGTGCAGCTAAGAGAAAGGGAACAGGCATGATCCGGGAGCACAGACGGTACAGGCACGGGGCTGGGGGGGGCAGGATAGGGGTCCTGGAGCCGCAGGCCAGGGTGCCCAGAAGCTGTGGGAGCAACATGTGAACAGGCAATGGGGACCCAAGATGAAGGCAGTGTAGTGGGGCACCAGTGAATGAAGTGGTGAAGGAAGGAAGCAGGGAGGGAGGAAGGGAGAAAAGAAGAGCCCGGAGCCTAGCGAGGCCTGGGCTGGCTGAGCAGTAAACAGGAGCAGAGGGAGGGAGCTGGAAGGGACGTGCTGCTCGAAGCCAACGCCCGAGCCAGTGCCCCTCCCCAGC
Organism: Uropsilus gracilis; assembly: GCA_004024945.1. Lineage (NCBI taxonomy): Eukaryota > Metazoa > Chordata > Mammalia > Eulipotyphla > Talpidae > Uropsilus > Uropsilus gracilis. The sequence continues at coordinate 3,201 of PVHY01022561.1, forward strand.
AGGGAACAGGGAGGGAGGGGCCAGGAGAGGGGAGCACCAGCCTCCTCTCCCCTTTTTTGGAATCTGTCTTGCTCCCATCTTTCCAACTTCCTCTGCCTTTCCCCCAGTTTGGGGGGGGGGGAGGGGAAAAGGCAGTGCAGCCCTGGGTTTGGGCCCTCCTCTGGTCACACTTCCCGAGGCTGGTTTAAGGAGATGGGCCTAGTTGGAAAGGAAGGGCTTAGGCTGCCCAGAGCCTGAGTCACCGCATAGTTGAGGTTCCTGTCACTGGAAGTCCCGCCTCTGCTACACCCTGTGCCCTCTGGCCACCCAGGACTTGGATCGCTCAGCTGACCCTGCCTGGGGCTTGTTCCACTTTCGGCTTCTCACCCCACTTGGAGCTCCTGGACCCTTTCCACACCACCCTCTCCCCACCTCCAAAGCCCAGCGTGATTCGTCCACAATGCCCATTCCTCAGCTTCGGAGGGCAGCGCTCTCCTGCTCTGCTCGGGAGCCAGGGTGACTCAGGAGCGGCTGAGAGACCACATGTGCCCTTGATAAGTCACTTCCCCTCTCTGGGATCCTGTGCGCCCACGTGGGTAACTAGGTAATGCACAGCACCAGGACTTGGGCAATCCCTGCGCGGTACATTCTGTGAGTCTGAGTCAAAGAGATAGTTACTACTGAGCAGGGTGGGAGAGGGGGTGTGTTTGCTAACCCTGTCCTAGGAGTGGGTAGGGCAGGACAGAGGCCCTGCCACCATAGGGCAGCCAACACCCTAGGCAAGTCGGTGACTCAGGCCCCACATAGAGGAGGAATTGCAGGAAGACACCGGTGGCCTTCCTATGAGTCAGGGGAAAAAGGGATCTCCCTGGAGAATGACTGGCCAGGGTCCCGCTATCATTAACTCTCCCTGACACTTACAAAGCTGCCAGTCCCACTACAGCCCCCACTTCCTCTGCTGGGCACCCCAAGCTCTTTATCCTGCTCCCCTGGCCTGCTTGCACCCCTCCCAGATGGTCTTGGCAACTCTTCTTTCTCAGCCCTAGACTCCACAGACTCCTCTTATACTCTGAAACCCCGCCCCCAGTCATTCCTTCCCCACCCCCCTCATCCCCCCACCCCCGTGCAGGCCAGGTCCCCTCATTTAGCCCTTGGCTTTGCCCATCCTCACTATCCACCCCTGGGCTGTCAGGCCAGCCAGATGACTGCAAAAGGGCTGAGCCAGCAGGAGAGGCCTTCACATGACAGCTGCTCCTGCTGCAGAGGGGAGGGGGCAGCTGGAAGCAGAGGGAGGCGCATTCCATGGCAGATCCCAGCAGAAATAGGCCCAAACCCTAGCTGGCCATGCAGCCCTTTGACCTGTCCAGAGCTGCCCATTGTGTAAACACCATGAGGTCCATGGCTCCCTCTGGAATCCTGAGGAAATCAGGGAAACAAAGGGGGGTGGGAAAGACAGCCAGAGGGGAGAGGGCTACAAGAATGAAGACTGGGAACAGTTGAGGTACAGGGTCACCAAGATAGCATCAGGTGGGGAAGAGGCCCACCTAGGAATTCTGCCTCTTGGTGGTGGGGGGGCAGAAATAAGCTACTGAAGAAACTGCTGCTCCCAGTCACCATCATTATCCCCCCTCCCCCCCATTCATCCCTTGGGTACTGAGGCACCAGGACACCCTAGAAATTCCACAGCAGGAAAACGACAGCCTCTCCCGGGAGCCATGCCAGCCTGGTCAGAGCGAACAGACAAGAGCAGGTGGCACAGTTTCTGTAACCTTTTTGGAGAGCCAGCATTCTAGCTGCACAATGTTAGGGGAAGAATTGAAAAGAGGGTGGGCACCCCAGGACTACATCCAAACACGCAGAGGGCCAGAGAGAGCTGGGGACGTTATGGTGCCCGGCTGGTGCCACTGGCGAAAGAGGTGAGCCAGGGAAGCGGCGGCCAACTAGGAAAAACCTCTTTGCCATGTAGAGGGAAAGTCCTGAGTTGTAGGGACCAAGCACTGGTTGCCATGAAAACCACAGTATTAATTTCAAAAATGACTGGGTGGAGCCTCCCAAGAGCTTCATTCCACTCCCTTCGACATTCTAGACCCTCCCCCCACCTTTCAAAAGGGGAAGTGGCACATTTGGGGCATGTGGGCAGCTGGTGGGTTGGGTCTGACCCAGAGAGGGCAGCAGCTGTCCAACTCCAGCTCAAAGCAGGATATGAAAAAAAAAAAAAAAGACAATCTAGGTCTTTCTTGGAAGCACTTTAAAGAATTTGGCTTTTCAATAAGTGACTTAAGCAGAAGGGCCAACAAGGCTAAAATAAATAGCGGCTTAGAACCAGTATCTACTGGTTTACCTACCAGCTGCCCGTCCGGGCACTCCCCGCTCTGTGAGCAAGTCTGCGGAGGTACCTGAGACCGCTCTTGGGTTTCTCACCCTCCCCTTCTAAGAGCTGACCTAGCCCAATAAGGCGAGCCAAAGGCCTCCTCCTTCCTCCTGCCACCTGTCCTCCGAGCTCACGCCCTCCTCAGCCTGACCCACTCGCGGCGCCCCTTAGCTTGCCGCGTCCGGACCCCAGGTCCAGCCGGCACACACTGCACGGTGAGGTCCAGCCGGCACACACTGTACGGTGTTCGCAGGGGATGCCAGCTCTAGGTGGCGCGCGGGTGGCACCAGCCTCCCTGGCACGTCAAGAAAACCGCCCGGCAACCGAAGACGTCTCCCAGGCGCGGGCCCTGATTGGCCACCGTAAAGGGGGCCCGCCCATGCCGGGAGGGGCGGGGCAAGGGGGGGGCCAGCTCGGATGGAGAGCGCGAGTGCCCAGATCGCGATGGAGCGGTGACTCAGGCCTCCCCAGGGCAGGGCGGGGACCTAACCAGATCCAGATGTCCTTCACCTCCTTCCCGCCCCACATCTGCCGCTAGAAACTCCGCTGTTAACCTCTTTCGGGGCCACCACGGCAGGGAAGGGGCCCTCCCAGCCCTGCGTGCTTGGAAGATGCTGCTGAGCTTCCCAGGCCAGCCACAGCCCTCTGCCCTCCGGACACCCCAACCCATCCTCCACGAGGCACTGGCCCTCTCCCAAAGGCTGGCAGCCTCATGCAACCAGGCTGCCCTTCTCTGCACCAAACCAGGTCGAGGGGCCTAGAAGGAAGTTCCTCTGCATGAGTCACTCTTCCTGAGAGGTGGAAAGTGGGTCTCGGCCCCCCAGATCAGCCCAGGGCAACTTGGGACCACCAGGCCTGCTGCGGCACCCAGGATTCAGTCCATGTGGCACAGCCTGCACTTTTCCATTGGGGCCCCAGCCCTGCCCCTCAGTCCTAATACTTGGTGTCTGTTCAAAGCTTGGCTACCAGGATAGTGAAGATCAGCCTAGCCAAGGGGGTGTGGTGGGAATCAGAATTTGGGAGGGGTGTCTAACAGGTTCAGTGAGGCCCCAGAAACCAGCCCAGGACACACCCCAGTCAACATGTAGATCCTACCCCAGAGGAGCCTTGAGTGCTTCACCCGTGACAGCGGAAGCTTGGATCCAGCTCAAGACAGCTGCCAGCAGCGAACTCCGGAGAAGCAGCCTGCCCTCACCCAGTGGAGTTCCACATGGTTCCCCCCTGCCCATACACTCCCAGCTGGAACCAGAGTCGGAGCTGGACTTATTAGCCTAGTCAGTCTCAAGAGTCTCGCTGGAGGCTTGGGCCAAGGGGACTGGCGGGGAGCGGGGAGGGGAGGAAGCTAAGCACAGTGGACCCCATGGGCAGCCACAAGTGCCCATTTGACCGGGCTCCTCTGTTGACTGTTGAAGTAGGGCCAGAATCCCAGGTCAAAAAAGGAACAACTCCTGCTGGCCCAGGCAAGGGACCTGCTTGACGGGTCGGGAACAGCTTCAGCAACACCTCCACTGGGAGGTGTCACAGGCCAGGGACTTCAATCTCTGAATCTCACTTCTGTGTTGGAAAGTGGAGGTGCCCCGAGATGATCTGCGGGCAGGGCCAGGAGGCAGGTGCTTGTGTTGCTGCTCATTCGCAGCCTCAGCCACAACCGCCACCACCTAGCTCTGCAGGCAGCAGGGGCAGCCCCTCTGCACGCTGGCCAGCACCTTGCACAAGCAGCAGGCGTTCTTCCCTCTCACCAGGGCAGGTCTGGAATCTGGTGCCCAGAAGCAGGCAGTTAGCGCCCATCACCGCCCCCGGGCTGCATCCACTCTCCCCCAACTAGAAGCACAGGAGTTAGCATAGGAGGTGGCAATAAAATCACAACAGGACGAGGCCTCTTCCTGCTCCTCTGTCGGCTTCTCTCTGGAGATGCTGAGCGCAGAATGCGCCCTGCTTCCACCTCACTCTCCCCTCTGCAGCAGCCACTCTCACAAAGGAGGCGGACAGGAAAGGTTCAATGTTCAGTTTCCTTTAATGACCCCCGTCTCCCTGAAAGGCAGGCGCAGGCAGCTAGGCCACAAGATGTTCACTTGAAGATCTTGCCCTGGTTGAAGGCTTTGCCTACATGCTGGAAGGCCCCCTCCCAGGCGAAGTACTCTCGAACCAGCGTCTGGGTCTCCTCACTGCTGGGATCTAGTTTCCGCCACGTGTACGACTCGTAGTCCACCTGCCAGTCTGGGCTCAGCTGGGGAGAAAAAGGCAGTTAGCATGCGGCCAGTAGGGGATTCTGGGCACATCTGGACTTCCAGTTCCAACTCGTCACTAGACCGCAGGACCCCTGGAGCTCTCCCAGAATAAGGCTGCATTTCCCTTCACCCCCTAAAAAGACATGCTCCGCCCCTGCACCATCCTCACCGGGAAGGCAAGCTCTTGGCCTCGGAAGACCCAGACTCCAGAGATGGAGCTGCTGTTGTTGGTTCCAAAGAGAATGACACTGGCAAAGGCATTCTTCCTCAGCTTGTCCAACCGCTGGAACATTCCTGAAAGGTCGCAAGAACACTCAGTCTTGGGAATCATGTCACTTCTACCTCATCATCCCTCTCTCTTCCCGAAACCACCCTCTTCTCACCAGTGATGAGGTTGCAACTCATGAAGGTCTGGGTGAGCTCCTCGGGGAAGCGGTACTCTGAGTACCACAGGGACCAGCCATCCTTATCAAGGTGCTCCCAGAAGTACGGCAGTGCCACCGTGAGTGTGTCCTCGTTGGAGTACTTGCGCTTGAACTCATCCAACACGAAGGTGCTGCACGGAAGACAAGAGGGAAGCAGCCCATGAGGGGAGGGTGCCCCGAGGCAACCAAGGGTGGTTAAGATACTGAGGGTGTTTTCAGTCTAGGCTTAAAAGAAGTCGCTGCATGGGCAGATGTGTACAGCCTCAGGAGGGAGGCGCGTGACCCAGTACAAACGGGGGCGAAGGACACAGCCCTGGACCCTCATCCCTAGCCTAAATATGCCAAGTACCAGGAGGGTGGGGTGGGGACAGGCCTGCAGGACAAGGGCAGGAGAGGCACGGCTGACTGCTGCCCCCTAGTGGAGAGGGAGAATGCCCAGGGCCAGCCCTCCAGGTTCCTTCCCATGAGTCACCTAAGTCTCTCCCCCAGCCCCTTGACGGCAGGCCTCTTCAGCTCACACACCATAATGTAATAGCAATGCAAGCAGGCAACCTTTTCAGAGGGACTCCACCCCTGTGTCCTTCAGTCACTGTCCAGAAATAAGCTCAGATGCTGAACTCAACTTCTCTTTGAAGCCAAGAAGCCTGTGTCAAGAGCAAGGCCCTCCCTCGCAGCAGGGGTTCCAGTCCTTCCCAGTTATGAAACACATGGCTGAGGAAAACCACCCACAAGGCCCGCAAACAAGGTTAACTCATAAAATGTTTTTATGCATTCCCTGCTGTGACTTTCCAAAGATGGTAAATGTAAGCTTTGCACCCTTCACAATTTGCTCATGAATGCTAGGACACTCTGTAGCGGATTTTCTGCAAATGTTTTGCGAAAATGTGCCATAAACTTATTAAGCCCCTGGGCTCAATTATTTTGTCAGTATAAACAATGCCAGGACACCATGCATCCCACTCCTCCTGACAACCCCCTTGGAGCTGAGACTGTCACCCCAGGTCCTGACAGGTTAGGCTAAGTGGTACGACCTAAGCTGCCCAGATTCTGTGGGCCACAAAGCAGAGCACCAGTCCTTTGCCCCCACATCCTACCTTCCTTCCCAAATACACATCAGAAACCTCATCTGAGCAACTTTAAAATCTTGGGCCCAAAAGGGGCCAGGACTTGCTCGCTTCAGCATGCTCAAGCCTTACTTTTCACAGCCATGTACTGACCCAAATGACCACAGCCTCAAACCAGCAACTGGAATGAGTCGACAAGTCTCAATAAGACTAGAATTAGGCTGGGCACGGTGGCGCATGCCTGTAAGCGACAGCCTAGGAAGCCATGGCAGGGACCAGGGATGGCTGTTCGGAGTGCCTGATTGGGACAATGTAGCAAGACCTAGTTCCAAAAAAATAGCTGGGTGTGGTGGCACATGCCTGTAATCCCAGCTACCTGCAAAGCTGAGGCTGGAGATTGCTTGAGTCTGTGGTACCCCGGGCAACATGAGCCTGAGGTTCCACGGGCACAAATAGAGAGAACTAGTCTCAAAAAAAAAGAAAAAAAAAAAAAAAAGACTAGAATTAAGAGCTGGGTGTGGTGGCGCACACCTGTAATCCAAGCACTGGGAGGCAAGAGGCCTGAGATCTCTTGAGTTCATGGGTTCAAGACTACCCCCAGCAACGTAGCAAGACCTAGTCTCAATAAAGTAGCCAGGCATGGTGGCAGGCGCTTGTAATCCCAGCTACCTGGGAGGCTGAGGCCGTGGAATTGGGACTAGCCATAGCGAGACCTAACCTGCAAAAAGAAAAGACTAGAATACACAAAAAGAAAAGACTAGAATACCTCAATACACGAGTCTTGGTCTTTGAAGGTAACTACTATTTTTTTTTTGAGACTAGGTCTCGCTATTTTTGCCCATGGACCTGCAGGCTTCTGTGACAAAACATGAGAATCTCTAGCTAACAGTTAAGTAACCTAGCTGAGTTATCACAGCTCATTTACACATACACCAAAACCCCTTCCCCTCCCCCCCACCCCCCCTGGCCTGCGCCTGTGATGCTCAAGGCAGGTCACTTTAGTTCCAATGGGACATGGGTTTCCAGAGCAGCAGACACCACCCAGGTCTTCTTGGTGTGTCCGGGTGTTTGAGCTCTTGGCGCATCCAAGTTGCTTCCCAAGTGGAAAACCCTAACCAGAACTCCCAGTAGTAAGATGTCTTGATGCACCTCCTAGCACCACCACATAGCGCGTGCCCTGTGCTAGCTCAGCCCCTCAGAACCAACCCCCAACAGGCAGGTCACAGACCAACCAAAGCAGGACAGATGGCTGCTGGGAACCACAGAATGAGGTGGTGAAACAGAGCAAAGGGCGCTGGAAAAGCTCTTCTCACACTGCCTGTGATCAAATGACGCAGGGGAGGGACCGAGACAATGGACAGCAGTCAGAGAAGGACCAGCTTCCCCTTCTCCACACCAAAATCTCCCCTTTGTGTACCTCTTCGAAGAACCGCTTCCACAGAGAAGAGGACAGATGACTGCCCCATCTACCTCACTCTCCCTGCGGGGCCACACCCCCAGTTCTGGAGACCATGAAGCAGACAGGCGATGGGGCGACAGCCATGCTTTCTCTCCCTGCGCCTTTCCACAATCTGCCTCATCCAGTCAGAGAATTAACAAGCAAAGGCACAAATGGGTGTAGGCTGCTGCTACAGGGCAAGGGGGAGACAGAACACACACCAGCTTCCTCCTCACAGGTCACGTGACATCTCGAAGTGCCTGCGCAAGACCAATGCCAACACCAGCTCCGCACCTGCGGCCTGACAAGTGCGCCCCCTGTCGAGCACATAGTATCTGGAATTTGCTTGGTACTTTCAAAATTCATCCTATTTTTTCTGAGACTAGGTCTCCCTATTTTTGCCCGTGGAAACCGCAGGCTCACTTTGCCCGGGGTACCACGGACTCAAGCGACCCCCCAGCCTCAGCTTCCCAGGTAGCTGGGATTACAGGCGCACACTACCACACCCATCTATATTTTTTGGGACTAGGTCTCACTACGTGCCCCCTGGCGGGACTCAAACCGCGATCCCTGGCCTCGCTGGCCCTGGCTGTGGCTTCCTAGGCTGCCACCTACAGGCATGTGCCACCATGCCTGGCCTTCAAAATTCACCCTATTTTGATGAGAAGTCCAGCACGTCAGCGTATTCCCAACGAAATACACTCTCAACTTTGTTAAGAGTCAGTCCACGAGTCAGGCCCTGACTGTTGAGGAGGCACACGTGGGGGAGCTGAAGCTCTGTGAGACGATGGCACACATGGGGAGACAAGGCCCAACCCGGTTCCACGGCCCCCACCCTCTCACCTCTTGGGTAGGTGAGCGAAGGGGTCCTTGGCCTTGGGCTCGGCAGCCAGCGCCTGCTCACATTCGTCCATCTCCTCCTCAGGCGCCGGGGCAGCTGCCTTCTTCTCCTCTTTCCGCTCAGCCTGGGGCTTCTGCTTTTCCTCCCGAGACCCCTTCTCCTTCCGTGGGGTGTCCTTCTTAGGCTGGCTCTCGGCGAACTTTTTAGCTGGGTTTAGAGGAAGGTAGGAAAGTCAACACCTCCTTTCATACACCTCCAGACACAGGCAGCAAGCAGGGTCAGAGACCACAAGGGGCCTCCGCTCCCCGACTCCCCACGCTCAGGCACCCATTGGCAGTGTGCCCCGGGCAAGGACATGGCCCTCACCAACAAGAATGCACGCGAGAGCATGTGTGTGCACATGCACACCGCACAGAGCGTCAGTTCCCATGTGTGACAGCCCAGGTCCTGCGGGTCCGCGTAACCCAAGGCCAGGCAGGACCTCATGACTGAGCCTGTACCCGACCGCCCCAGCCCCTGCCCTGCACCTCCGCCTCCACGGACTCACCATCAAACTGGGCCATCTTCTCACAGAGCTTCACCTCCCCCAAGACAGCCCGGAACTGGGGCTGGTTGATGCAGGTGAGGAACCAGCGGTTGGTGTTAGGGAAGGCCTGGCGGAAGGCAGGCTCCAGGACCTGCCAGGAGGTGAGGGCAAAATCCACGTTAGCAGCGGCAAAGGTCAGGGAGAGTTTCAAGCCAGAGACCCAGAGACCTTGTGCTTCTTTCTCCACCAAAGTTCCTTCCTCTAATTCCCACTCCCAGAAACAGCTCCCACAACAAATGTCATCACTCAGCTCCCTTCATCTCTTTTCTGCAGTCCATCCAACTGAATGGATCATCACTCCCCCCCCCCACTCCCCGGCCAGGAGCCCACCAGTAGTGCACCTCCACTTCCAACCTGTACATCTCATGCCCTGATAAACATAAAGTAAGTAAAGGCCGGAGGATCCAGAGGACAATATCATCAAGTACTCCTGCTGTTCAGTAAGGTAAGAACTGCCTACGTTACCTATGTTACCTGTATCTGCAAACTGCATGAAGTCAAAGTTAAACACTGAACAGTGCAAGTTCAGTTCAGAATGAAGGCCAGTTCTTTCAACTTAGTTTCACTTAAAAAAAAAAAAAAAAAAAAAAAAAAACCCCTTCATGGCTTTTCTTTTTTTTTTTTTTGAGACTAAGTCTCACTATTTTTGCCCATGGAACCCCAGACTCAAGCAATCCCCAGGCTCAGCTGCAATCCCAGGTAGCTGGGATTACAGGCGCATGTGCCACCACGCCCAGCTATTTTTTTGGAACAGGACTCACTACGGGCCCCAGGCAGGACTCGAACCGCGATCCCTGGCCCCGGCTGCAGTTTATAGGCACGAGTCACCGTGCCCAGTGCCCAGCCCCTTCACGGCTTTTCAGCTAGCACAGAGATCAGGGGAAAACTAAGTCTTCTCCCCAAGATAGAGAGAAAACGGCCACCAATCAGCAGCAATTCTGAGGTGCTACCTTCAGATTCTGCTCCCTCGGGCAGCGCCCCCTGCTCCTCACCCATCAGACACTGAGAGTCGCCAAGACATCTCGCAAGGCCTTGGCTAGTGCGCGGACTCTTATCACATGACTGTTCCAGACCTGCATCAGCCCAGAGCTGCTGCTTAGAGACCAAGTAACCTGGCACCTTCTTTGTCCCACTAACCCCCCAGGACTAGGACTGCCCAGCTCTATAGTTTACAGAGGGCAAACCAGCCAGAAAGTAGTTCTCACGCATGCACGCCCCCACCTTCCAGCAGGTGAGGGAAGTAAAGAGCTGCTGCTCATTCGGCCACTAGAAAGTCTTGAAGCTGAAGCTACCACCTGATCCCTGACCTCACAACACACGACCAGGGCACCCCCAAGAAACAGGGAAACAGACAGAACATCCCAGCTACCGCAAGGACACTGAGAGCAAGGATGTAAGCAAGCCTCATCTGTCGGGAGAGAAAACAGTCCTGTACTCAGCCCTGGGCTCCCTCACCTTCGAGTCCTCCTAAAATGACTGAGTCCCCCAGAAGACTTGTCACTTTCCTTATAAATCTCACCTGCTTATAGAGCCACAAGAGGGTGCAGACGACTGTGATGTCAGCCAGTGTCACCCGTTCGCCCACCAGAAAAGTCCTTGTCTTCAAGTGAGCATCAAGCAGCCCCAGGATTCTCCTCACCTCCTCCTTGGCATTCTCTGTGGCCTGTTGTTTGAAAAGGATACAACTATCAGTGGGTACCCATCATGCCCGCCCCTCTGGTCACACAATTATGGAAGCTATGTCCCGAGTCCTGAACTGCCCCCACTCCCTCAATGGAGGCACAGTCTAAGATCACTCCTAGCCTTGCCAATAAAGCTCTCAATGCCAATGTGCTCCAGGTACTCTGCCTTGGCGTCCCACTGCAGCTCTGAACTTCAGAAGGAACCCCTGAGGCTAACCACCCTGAGGTCAACGGGATGATCACTCGTTTGACCACTCATGATGGGACACCTCCCTGCTGGGTCCTCTCCAGCAACACTCTGACCAAGAATCCAGTTGCCTGGGGTACCATAGACTCAAGCAATCCCCAGACTCAGCTTCCCAGGTAGCTGGGATTACAGGCTTGCACCACCACACCCAGCTATTTTTTTGGGACTAGGTCTCGCTACATGCCCCCGGTGGGACTCGAACCGCGATCCCTGGCCCCGACCATGGCTTCCTAGGCTGCCGCTTACAGGCATGCGCCACCATGCCCAGCCCAAAAGGCAGATCTTGACAACCCATGTATCCTTGGCATCCTTTTCCCAGTCATCATGTTTTATACTTCCTGTCACTCAGCAACTAATGTTATGCCTACCCTGGCCAGTTCCACGCTTACCTGCTTGTTGTGGTGCATGATGCCCAAGGTGGGGAAGACCCAGGTACTGGCTGGGGGCACTATGTCGCTATCAGCAAAGCTCACCCACTGCACCACCTGGGCAGCTGCCTCCGGAGTGCTTCCTCGCAGCTCATCATTGCTCACTGCAGAGGAAGAACGTAGAGATCAGAACTTTGGAGTTATGCCAAGATCAAATTAGGTCCTTCAAAGCCCCCACCTTGCCCAACCCTCACTGCCAGACCCGACCCTCCCATCCAACATGCACTGCAATTACCATAGTAGGCGATGGCGTTGCTCTCGAACACGCAAAATCCATCATCACCCTCAAATGCTGGAACCTGACAATAAAGCAGCCGAGAAGTGAAATACACAGCAATTTCACACTAGTCAATCCCAGGAACTGAAATGCTTCTGATTGAGTTTTCATATAGTATTGACAGGCCTTGGCTAAGGAAACTTTTAATACTATCTGGAACTCAGGAACCAAAAATATTAGAGTAAGGCAGTCTCCCTCATCATCTGAACCCAAAACATCAATGAGACCCCCAAAATTTGATATTACTGATTATTTGTAATAAGTCTCTCAAATAAGCAACCAAGGTCTCAAGAGCAACCAAATCTTAGGTCCGAAACAGTCAAAGTATCAGGGTATGCTCCCTTGCAACCCCCCTCCCCCCAAATGTAGCACAATCTCGTCAAGCCTTGGAATGGTTATCTGAGTCTATGAGCCCATGCAGGTCTCCGTGGACAGAAGATACTCATAGTAAACAGACTAAAAACACTTGGTCAAAACTCTTCCAACAAATGCAGAGAAGCTTGTGAATTTTTTAAGACCACTGAATAGCTCTGCATTATTTCTAACGAGTGAATCTATGATGACATAAAGGATGCATGTTTTTAAAAACCACTGAAATGTGTCCCCCAAAATATAGACCTTAAAGATGGAAGGCCTGCCGGGTGTGGTGGTGCACACCTGTAGTCTAAGGCTGGGAGGCAAGAGGCCTGGGATCGCTGGAGTTAGTGGGCTTGAGACTAACCCAGGCAACATAGCAAGACCTGTTCTCGAAAAAGCAGACGGGCATGGTGGCAGGCGCCTGTAATCCCAGCTACCTGGGAGGCTGAGGCAGGGGATCACTTGAGTCTGTGGGATCAGGACTACCCCGGGAACTTTGCAAGAAAGAGTCCAAAAAAAAAAGATAAAGATGAGGCCGGGCACAGTGGCTCGTGCCTGTAAGCTTCAGCCTATGAAGCGGCCGGGGCTAGGGATCGCGGTTCGAGTACCACCTGGAGTCCGTAGCAGACTAGACCTAGTTCCAAAAAAATTGCTGGGCATGGTGGTGCGTGCCTGTAATCCCAGCTACCTGGGAAGCTGAGGCTGGGGATTGCTTCAGTCCATGGTATCCCAGGCAATGGGAGCCTGCGGTTCCACGGGCAAAAACAGCGAGACCTAGTCTCAAAAAAAAAAAAAGATAAAGATGGAAGGCCTCATTGGAGTGATGGGATCGGATAGTTCCTAGGTTTCTCAAGACCAAAGGGCCCTCTCCACTTCCCTACTCACCTTGCCGGCAGGAAATTTACGGAGAAATTCAGGAGTACGGTTGGTTTGGCCAAAATGGAAATGAGGTGGTGCGGAGAGCACGCGGACCTGAGCCCCACTGTACTGTGCAGCAATGAGGGCCTTGAATGCCCTCCAGTTTTCAGGATACGTGTACAGGGTCTGGGCGGGAAAGAAGGTATCAACATTAACGGGAGAAGGGTCCCAGTTCTTCTGGTACCTCAGAGATGATGCCTTCCCTGAGTTCTCAACCTGTTCGGCTCACTCTCCTACCTCCCGTGGTGAATCAAATTCTCCAGTATCTGTCATGTGTAATCAGAGTCCTTCCCAAACCCAAGCACAGAACTGCACAGCTGCTAAATAAAGCTTGTTGACAGAGCTGACCTTCCCTAAGGACATCTCTAGAAGCATTCTCTTCCCCTCAAATATTATCTCCAGGAGATCCAGCACTCCTAGCTCTCTCAGACTCCATCTGCCCACAAACACCCCACCCTTCCCATCCCATCGCCCTTGTTTCATTCATTGATGGTTACCCAGCACCTACTCCACAGCCGAGCCCTTCAAAAGCTTGAGCCTTGTCTCCAAGACACACACACACGCCGACCCAGATATTCCCAAGTTCCCCTCAGGACAGCCACGGGGGCACCGAACGGCATACCCTCCTCCTAAATCAACTTCTCTCCCTAAAAAACGCCTTCCTTCCCTTCTCACGCATACCATCCCTGCGGTCCCGCGCCGTGAGTTCTCTGGTGGTGTCTTCCCTCCTATAAACCTGGCCAGTAGGGTCCAACCGCACCATCCGGAGATCTCTGTCGCTCCCAGACCTCCCCGATGAGCGACCTTAATCGTGGCCAGCCGTACGCACCCACAAAGACTCTACTCTTCACCCTGTCCCTACTGGTGCCCCCACAAAACGGTCGCAAAAGTTGTCAATCTGCCCAGATCCCATGTCTCACGGCGGCAAAGAACTCGACTCCTTTCTCCGGCCCCAGGTGGCCAGGGTCTGGCATTTCTTTTCTCCCCTACCCCAGACTCTTTCACCTCTCTGGCCTCCGAGAGCCCCAGTCTCAGTTCTCCTCCATGGCCTGGAAGCCCTGCTCTCCAACAACACCGTGTCTAAACTCCGGATTAGTTCCCCACTTGGTCCCAGAACTCCTCCGGCGCCGGCTGGCGCCATTCGGGCAGAGGATGGAGCCGGATAGGGTGACCTGGATCGCCAGAGCCGGCAAACTTACCCCGGCCGCCATGGTGATTCCGCAGAGAAAGGGGGTGGGGCTCTTGGCGCTGCCGCAAAGTACGCCGCCAGGGAGAGAAGGGAGGGGGCGGTGAGGGGAGGGCCGTGGAGAAACAGCAGCCGGAAAGCGAGGACGGCATAGAAGACCTACGCACGACAGTTCGATATTCCGTCTGAGTTAGAAAGGGGGTGGGGCCTGCCGGAGCGGGCGGAGACGGCTCGCGCCTGCGCAGTAGGATGCTTGGTTCGCCCACCCCCTAGGTACGGCCAATCCGAGGCCGGACGAGATTGTCGGAGGGAAGGAGGGAAGGAGGGAGGTAAACTGTGAGAACCGGCTGGAAAGCCGCCGGTTGACTGCTACGTGGCACCTCTGCGGGTCCGGCGCCGGGCAGGCTCCAGAGACCGCCCCCTCCGAGTTGCGGTACAAGTGAGACCCAGCCACAAACGATTGTGTCCTACCAGACCCGCGACAACAGTTTGATTCTCGGGAGCATGGGAGGGGCAGCTTGTTCCCGCGGTGGTTTCATTCTAGAGAAAAACGTGTATTGACGCAGCCCACGTCCGAAAACCTCGGGGAAAGCCAGGTTTTCTAACATGGAACGTGGAACAGCCAGCCGCGACAAGATGCTATTTCGGGAAGGGCACTAGACCTCTGACCGCAGCACGTACACAGGGCACTCGCGGGGCAGTTTTGACAAGTCCTGGTAGGTTGCCTTTTACCACATCTAGGCCTGAAACCTTTTCCCCCCGTTAAGAATGGAATGAATTCTGTTACTGAGAAAAGCGGAAAAACCCTGAACTCAAATTTGAGACCCTGGCAACCATTCATAAAGCTGAGCTACAAGGCGAATGTGGAGGTGAACTAGTTCTTACAGGAACCAGAGTCATTTAAGACCCTGAGTGGGCGTGGGGTGCCTAGGCACTTTCTGGACGTCGTGGTCAAGGACTTGGAAGAAATTGAGGCCTATCTTAGGTGGCAGCTGCACTGAAGTCTGGGAGGGAGAGGGGGAATCCAGGGAGGGAAAGGATTATCACTAGGTATAAACCAGAGAAAACTGTAGTGTTTAAATTAGCAGCTTTATTGCCCTTTCGGGTCCGAAAGGAGATTTCGAAGTGCTTGAGGGAGGAAGATCTGTAAAAAGTGATAGAGATCAGGGAA
The DNA here is from genome assembly GCA_004024945.1 of Uropsilus gracilis. NCBI lineage: Eukaryota > Metazoa > Chordata > Mammalia > Eulipotyphla > Talpidae > Uropsilus > Uropsilus gracilis. The sequence continues at coordinate 18,399 of PVHY01022561.1, forward strand.
CAGGCCTTGGGGGTCCTGCAGGGGAGTCACTGTCAGAGTCTGGTCTGCCTGGGAAGCAGAGGCCACAAAGGTCAAAAGTGGCTCAGCCTCAGGCCCCTGCTCAGCACTACTCAGTCCTCTCAGCTCCTGGGTCACCTGAGCCTCAATCACCAACCATGCTGCTCTTGTGCCAGGGCAGGTGCCACCTTCTGCCTTGGTTTGCTGCTGTAAGCGTCTCCTGGTGCGCCGCCGTCCCTGCCACACTCGGTGCCACAAGGCACAGCGCCAGCTCACTGAGGAGCGTGATTCCCCTTTCCCCGCCTCACCCTGATGCCCTTCTCCAACTGCCTCAGATTCTTTTGGCCCCAGCTCTGCCAGGGCTGCACAGCCTGACCGCCCCCCTTCTCCACAGACTAGGTGCTCTCCGGTGGTCAGGGGCAGCTCCCCGGGCTGCCCAGGGCACCACATGGTGCAGTCCTGCACTGTCTCCCCAGCCTCTACAACCATTTCTTCCACCCCATCTTCACCAGGATCTGCCGCATGCTCCTGCCGCTCCTCCTTGCAGCTCTTTTTCTGTCCATCTAGTTTCAGTCTTTTGCTCGTCCCTCCCTGGGCACAGTCCCCACTCCCACCTCCTTCAGATCGCAGTCTCTTGGTTCCCTGTTCTATCTGGCACCCCAATGCTTCCCTTAACACCTGGACCAGGACTGCTGTGAGTTGGGTGAAGGGAGCCGAGGGTAAGGGGATGGGGGTCGAAGACAGTAGGAAGCTTGGAGAGCTGGGCTGCAGAAGGGGGAGCAGTCCCCAGTCGCGCCCCCGGGAGGAGCGCTGCTGGTACTGGAGGCTTCGGCAGTAATTGCCGGCCGCTCGGCAGCAGTTCTGTAGCCGCCCAGCCACCCGGCTGGTCACATTGGCTGCCACGTTGTGACTCAGGTCAAAAGGGTCCTGGAGATTCATGGGGCCAAGGCGGAGACCCTCCCAGAGATTTGAAGGCGGGTCCCCTGTCACAGGGAACGCCTGGCCCTCCCGCAAGGACAGCAGCGAGCCCCGAAAGTCCCAGCAAGACACGCAGGAGAAGAACTGGGCTAGCAGGGCACCTGGAAGAGGAAATCGGAGGGAAAGGGTTACTTCCAGACCAGAAAGGAGATGCGCCCCATACCCAGCCATTACGCTAGTGGACTTTCTGTCCCCCTTCCCAGTGGCTACAAGGTGTGCACCCCTCCTCTGGCACCAGCCATGTCCTTTCCTAGATGCTGCTGCTCTTGCTGGGAGCATAACCTGGGCGAGCCACTTCATTCACTGCATGGTTAAGGCCTGGTTTCTTCCTGAGTCAATGGCCATAATTATACCAGCAACCCCAGAACCACACCTGACACGCAATGGCTGCCGGGTGTTCCCTCGGCTGTGAGGCGCGTCATTGAGAGGGTCCCGCCGCACGTTCCCCACACTCACTCAGGGGCTCCTTGTTGGCGCTAGGCTCCAGTCTTGACGCATCCCTGGGGAAGCTACAGTCCCAGCCATCCACCTCCACCTGTTCGCCCTCACCTGTGACAGAGAGAAAGACCAGGGTGAGCCTGGCAGCAGGGGGAGGGATGGAAGGCGGAGGCGGGGCTGCTGTACCTGCTTTCTGGGTGAGCTGGGACACTGTGGGCAACACAGGCGGTGCCCTGGTCTGAAGGAAATAGATCACGAGCAAGGTCAGAGCGTAGTTATTGAGAAGGGGGCCGCTGCCTGGGGGAATAGCAATTCCAGTTAGAAGCGGCACTCACACCTCTCTGGTAATCTCTCAGCTCCCTCACCCATCTCCCTTCTCTCCTGAATCCCCACCCTGTCCTGACACCTGCTCAACCCCAAGTCTGTCTTGATTCCTGTTCTTACCCGACAGCCCTCGACCCTGGGCCCAGCAGCGGACAGTGTAGACGAGGGGCCTAACGCGTGCGTCCAGCTCACAACAGAGGCTCAGGAAGCGGGAGTTGTGCAGAGCCAGCCTGCGACAAAGAAGGGACAGGGGCTAGGGTTTCAGAATTCAGACACATTTGACAGGTGTCAGCTGGAAGAAACCCGAGAGGGTTTCCCGAAGTGTCTGTGGCCACTTGAGTGCACACTCGAGTGGCACTTTTGCACACTCGCAGGCCTGTGAGTGTGCAAAAGAATACCCAACGGGTTCTCAAACTAGAACCACGGAACACGTTATGAGACTGTTCTGGGGCCTTAATGTGCAAAGACATGAAAAGGAAGAGAGGGAGGGAGGGAAAGGAAAGGGGGAGAGGGAAAGACAAAGCCTGTGTGAATTTAACTAAGCATTTCCCAAACGTATTTTGGCCACAGAACTCTTTTCTATGTCCCCGAAGAACAGTATTCCCAGAAACACACTTCACACAACTGAAGTGTGAGCCAGGCAGGAGACAAGGGTCAGAAGGTAGGATGTGGCCAGATGAGGACAGGGCCAGAATCTTCCCAAGCCAGGCTGCCCCTCACCCACCCCAGAAGGCTCAGCTGACCTTCCACAACCACCCTGTACAAAACCTTACCGGTTGCTGAGGGAGATGTCGCCGTGGAGCCCGGAAGGCCGATGGCAGAACTTGACTACTGGGCGTCGAGCAGAGGGCACAGTTTGGACTCGGTACACTCCAGGGACACAGCCCCGCAGAATGGATCCCACCAGTTCCAGCACTGCTTCCCCCTCGGCCCTCTCTCCCTTCAGGGCCTCTGCTACATCCAGAGCCTTGCCCAGCATCTTCTCCCCCAGGTCTTCCTGCAGTGGTGAGGCTGGAGGCAGGGACTGGGGAGATGCGAGGGTCTCAGATGCCAAAGCAGAGTCTGGAGTTTGAGGTGCCAGGGAAGAGGAAGGGATTTCAAAGTCCAGGGCTTCCGAGTCTTGAGGAGAAGCTGGAGGCTGTGATTCTGGAGGGGAACCTGGGGTGCAGGCCAGGGCTTGAGGATCCAGTGGGGAGGCAAGCGCTGAGTCCACAGACGGAGACTTTGGAGTCTTTGGGGCTGGCTGTGGATGGACATGAGCTGAGTGAATGCCTCTCCTGACCTCTCACTGGGGGGGGCACCCCACCCCCCAGATATACCTATCATGGATCTGTGTGTTAGGTGCCAGACCCTATTCTAAGGTCTTGCCATATATATTAACTCATTTAATCCTCACAACATTTTTTTGCCCAAGGAACCGCAGACTCTTGTTCCCCAGGGTACCCTGGACTCAAGCAATCCCCAGCCTCAGCTTCCCAGGTAGCTGGGATTATAGACGCGCACCCACCACGCCCAGCTATTTTTCTGGGACTAGGTCTCACTATGTTGCCCCAGGCAGGTCTCAAACCTGCAGACTCAAGTGATTCCTAGTTTCAGCCTCCAGTCTTAGGCTGGGATTAAAGCCACACACCACCACAGCCAGCTCTAAACATAACCTTTAATGCCATAAAAAACACTCTTGTATTTTGCAAAAATGTTAGCATCACAAAAAGATAGAGGCTGGCAGAGGAAATGCTCCGGATTAAAGGTCAGAGGGGAAAGCACAGCACCCCACTGCCAGGGCCAGGGGCTGACAAGACTGGGATGTTAAAAAGCTGTCTAGTTTTAAACTGGGCATGGTGCGCATGCCTGTAAGCTTCAGCCTATGAAGCGGCTGGGGCTAGGGATCGCGGTTCAAGTCCTGCTTGGGGCAACACAGTGAGACCTAGTCCCAAAAAATAGCTGGGTATGGTGGCATGTGCCTATAATCCCAGCTACCTGGGAAGCTGAGGCTGGGGACTGCTTGAGTCCATGGTACCCCGGGCAATGGGAGACTGTGGTTCCACGGGCAAAAATAGCGAGACCTAGCCTCAAAAAAAAAAAAAAAAAAAAAAA
>PVHY01022562.1:0-22238 GCA_004024945.1 Uropsilus gracilis
CCTGACCTCCGTGGAGCCCTCAGTCAGCTGCTGGTGCGGTGGTCGAGGGACCTCTGGTTCCCTGTCGCCGGTGAGAACCCGCCGCCGTGCGGCGAAGCCCGCAAGCTGGGCTTCGGCGTGGAGGCTGCTGTCCGTCCGTCAGGGCCGTTCGCCAGGCTCCCCCAGTTCAAACACACTCGGTACTCTGAAGGAGGTTTTGATTGGAGGCAAGATGGTAGAGAAAATTTGACACCAAATGGTCTGTACTAGCTTTTGAAGTTTAGGAAGATGTTGTCTTAAGTTCTCTTTCAGTAAGAACATACAGGGTGTGAGGACAGAAGAGACAATGCAGGTTGGGCTTCTACTACAGACTCGAAAAGATGTGGGAACACCCTTGGCCTTGGGATTAGTCAAAGAGAGAGGACTTTGTGTTGATCTGGTTTCTATGGGCACCTTTTTGATTTCATAATGATAGGACTTGTTACAGATGCCTACATAAAGGATAGGATGGCAGCAGTTCAGCTCATTCCTAAGGGATTGGTCATGTCCATTTCCCATCTATGGAGCAGGGAAAAAATGTTTTTAGGCAAGGGAATTACATGGTTGGCTGAAGGGATTGGTCATCTTCCAGAGTGCAAGAGACCTTAGTTCTAGCACTTTTTTCAGGCGAAAATGTTTTAAAATTAAATTACAAAACAATTTAAGGGGAGAAAATTGAGCCTTTATCACTGCAAGGTACTCAGCCAGCTACCACAATGCTTGTCTGGACAGGCAATTAAAGATACTGGATTATCTCTAAGTGAAGCTGGGTCCCCAATATGGGTAGTATTGAAGCCAGAACCCCAATATAGGCAGTATTGGAATTTAGGCACTGATACCATTAGCTGTGTCTAAAAAACACAGAGGCCTAAAACAGGATACAGGTACTTTTACTTTGCTGCATATACCAGGTGGGGAAGAGAAAATGTATGACCAAGAGGGTATGTAGAGGGAAATTGGAGCCTTTGGCTTTTAGGAGGAAAAAGATTAAAAAAAAAAAAGTAAAGGAGCAGAGACTGAAGACAGACTTTTGGGAAGGATGAGACGAGAATGATGGGCCGGTAGCCTGAGTGACCAGGTTGGGCAGAAGCTCTCGGGAAGAGTGAGTTGGTGGTGGCAAGGAGCCATGGTGGCTGGCAGAATTGTGGTCATTGTGGAGAGTGTGGCACCACAGCAAGGTGGCATAGTGAGCTGGTACATGGAGATGGCCAGGGATTTGGAAAGCTGATTTGTGCATCAACAATTTTTGAAGAAGTTTGAAGAGACTTGGTAAAGCAAAACAGCTCAGAACACTGGAGAGAGAAGAAGCAAAGAGAAGATGCTGGAGAAAGACTAAAATTTGCAGCATGCTTGCCTCAAGTTTGGAAGGGCAAAGGTACCATCATGGACATGTATCTTTGGGAACTTTGGGTCTTAAAATGGTGACTGGAGTAAGATAACTGGACACTTGTAGCTTCAAGTACTTTTTGTTTTCCCTGTTAATTTTCCTTGTAAAGAAAACCCTGTTGTTAAACTGTATTTGACTGGCAACTGCTACGTGTGGGTGGTATGAACCTGAGAGAACCGAGGTGGCAGAACCCGCATTTTAATTGTGGCTTGTTGGTTGATGGCCTCTGCCCATTTTTGCACCCAATTTCATAGGATAATGACAACCCTTACGACCTGGAGAGACCAGATCAGCCTCGGACCAGTGAAAGGTGGTTCTGCTTATATGCTGTGGCACTGGAGGGGATACTGCTCAGTGAAATCAGTCAGAACGAGAAAGAGGAACACTAGATGCAGAATACAGACACACAGAACAAAGGGTCAGACAAACCCAAACCAAGAACAAACCCTAGAAATCTGACTTTAAAACTGAGGTTACCAGAGGAAGGATGAGGGTGGAGATCAGAAGGGATTCAATGGACTATGGTGGCAGATTGTGGTGGCCTTGGTGTTGGGTGTACTTTGGTAACATACATCTGAAAGAGGTGTGATCCTCTACCTCTAAACCATATACAGTAATGTAGGCCGAATGAAAGTATTTTCAAGAAAGCATTTTTGTGGATATTTCATTTTCAATAAAGACCTGATGAAAGAGTCCATGAGAATGCAATGAAAATAAAAGCACTTTCTTCCCAGGGTTTTTTATGGTACATATTATTCATCTTTTTATTCTGTAGGTTGATTCTCTTTTATTTGGTAAAGCTAAAATGCCATTGAGGTGACCATGATTTTCACTGGGTAGAGATGTCTATAGAAGATATGTGTGACTTCATTTTGGAATATATAAACAGAGTTTCTAAACACAAGTCTCTAAATTAGGCCATTGAACCTAGAAATCATGTGATTCCCATTCCAATTAACTGGATACTGACTTGTACATTTATAACCAGGTAATGGATTCCAGAATTAGCTCATTAGACAGCTACGACTTGGAACTTTGATTTCCCATTCAATCTTCTCTCTAGAAATGTTGAAATGGTATATAAAGTTGATAAGATCATGGTTTACAGCAAAAAAACAACCCCCAAACCAACCAAGCCCTGAAATTTCCTTTTCTTAACCTATAAGCAGTGTGATTTTCTTTGCAAGAAAATTCCAAGGAAATTCCAGTGTAGCTTTTTAGTAATTTGACAGCCAGGAACATATTTTTCTATTGTAAGATTTGGTCACATTAATTATGAAAGAAAGAGAAATAAATGGATATTAAAGATTACCATAACCAAACCAGTATTTCCCATAAGTTTTTAAAAAAGTACTACTTAATAATACATGACATAACTCCCACCCTTGGCAAAGCAATATTTTAAAACTAAAATTATATTGTAATTAGCCTTTCAAAAATGTGAACACTTCAATATAGGAGTCCATTAATAATGTAACTGCTGCTGCAAAGCATATTCCTCCCACGCGTGTAACTTAATTAAACTCAAGCTTCTCCTTCCAACAACCAGATAGTCATGGAGAACAGGTGGCTCCCAACTCACAGATAATAGAAAGATGGATCTTGCTATGACTTCACACGTCCAGATGAAATTATCTAAATGTCTTTCTTGTTCTTTCTTCTGGCAATTTCTATTTCAAACACAGATTTGCTTCTACTTCATAGGACTTAAAGTTCAAGCACTGCCTAGGACAATTTTAATGAAAATTAAATGTAGGCTTAAATAATGGTCCATGTCATTCCACGTACAAAGATCTCAAAAACCCTTACATTTTTAGAGAGCTATGAGATTAGGTAAGTACTAAGAATAATTATATGTTAGATAGTATAATTTCAAGGACACTGACAGAAGGTAACAAATAGAAACAAGAGCTTCTAAGAATCTTCTCTCTAATATGCTATAAGTCAGTCAGGCATCATAATTTCAGAAGTTTGGAGCAGCAGTCAGGTTGATTGAATGAGTGAACATGACTGATGCAGGGGAGGCAGGGAGATAGTTCACTGGACCTTGTAAGTGGATCTTGTCTACCTTGCTTTGTCCAGATTGCTGACTTCCACCCTCACCGGAAGACCCTCATCTTACCTTCATCAGTATCAGTGTTGGCAGATCATCTTATACTTTGGGAGGAGAAAAATCTAATTTTAAGGTGAAATCTTTTAATATTTATAGATTATTGTCATTAATTAAAATGTAAAGCCACATGTGTGATGGGGCAAATGAGACAATACACAGACTTAAAGCCACCTTTGTGGAATATTGTTGATTAAAACTGATCTGCTCTACCTTTGAAGCAGAGAAATGTTTTCACTTGTTAGTCCAACATGACTTGAAGTCAGTCCATGGTCTGAGAAGAAAATCTTTAAAGGGGAACAGGTGTCCCACTGGTAGGTAGAGAAGAAGTGTGTAAGAAGATGCTAAATGACAGAGTCAAAGGAGAGCATGTATTGCAGTTGAAAGGTACAAATCACAGGGATGTTCAGGACACAGTTGCACAGGAGAGAGAAGCTGAAGTCCATCTCTGCATGCTTCCTCTAGAACGCTGTAGCACCATAGCTGACATTGGTGAGTTTGAAGGTAAAGGACCCCTCTGGGCACTCATACCTCCATTAGCCTGTCTTGAGTCCTACAGTCTTGTAGGTAGGACCAAAAACTCAGTGTTGACTGAGTGCCAGAGACTTGATCCCCTCTGCCTCTGCCCACCACCAAAGAACATTTTCAACAAAACATGGATGGGAGTTAAGTAAGTTCCTTACTTTCACACTGATCACTCTACACTATCTGCACTGTCTACTAAGTTCCCTATAGAACAACCTCAGTAAAGTACCCTTTCAGTCTCCCCTCTGATCTTTCTTGGGTCATCACTTAACCCATTCATACTCAGATCTGCATCTCAGGCTTTGCTTTTGGAGGTCTCAAGCTAAGTGAGGCCTCAACCATGAGAATATCTCTTGTAGGTCTTGCTTGTTTTAATTCAGGTTTTGAAAGATAATTTTGTAACTTGAATAGGTATCTAATCTTTATGCTTCCTTTCTATAAGCTTGTGATCATTTTAGAAGTGTTGTCATCCAAACTCAAAGGATGTTTATGAGGATCAAAAACTGCACATACATGTGTTTTGGATAGAGGAACTTATTACCCAAGTTATGTATTTATAACTTTTCTTGTTATTAAGATCCAATAGTAGTCTTTCTCCAGAAGCAAGGTGCATTGCATAACTGCCTGGTGAGTGTCAGAACAAAAATGCCTGGCTGCATGTGGCAGCATTTATTAGATTCTTTCAAAATTTATGAAACCACTACAAGGTCGATCAGCCCGTCGAGGTGGCACTGTGGAGGCATGTACTATTTACAGCACTTTTAATGTGTTTGGAGACTGAGTTATCTCCCAAGTCCGGAAGAAGATAAGAATGGCCGACAGAAGGCATAAAACCACAACATTGCAGAGAATTTCATCTGCATAAACTACAGTGACTAATTCAAACAATGAAGTATTTAGTGTCTGTGAGACTATTTATAGTAAAGAAATTAATGGATCTTTTTTTACCTGATTTAATGGCCTTTTAAAGAGAAAAAGTATAATCACAGCATAATCAATGGAATGAAATTTACACATTGAATGACATTTAACTATAGAAATAGACAAATTTTTCTCTAGAACTTTTGATAGGTGAGGTAGCCTTGAAGTGCAATTGGAAATAACTCTTTTTGGGGGTATATGTGTGTGTAAAGCTGGATGCTTTAAACTCTGCAGGCAGCAGCCACATACTGTTTGCCTCTTACAGCAGCTCAACTGCTAACTGCTATTTAGGATTTTCTTTAGTGGATCTGGCTTCAGGTGATTTTTTCCCCCCAGGCTGCTAGATAAGCTTTTATTTTTCATGAACATAGGAATTCTTTTAAAAAAGTAAAATCTCTAATAATTCTATCAATACCTGGATACCTTATTAGGCTATAACATGCCTTTAGCTTTGATGATTTTTAGCAAAGTGTTTTATGCAAAAGGAGTTTTGTTGAAGTATTTAACACATTATGTAAGTTTCTTAGCTTCAGCCTTATTGAATTTGGAGACTGAATCATTCTTTGCGGCAGGGGACTATCCTGTCCATTGTGAGATACTTAGCAGCATGACTGATTGCTACTCACCAGGTGCCAGCACAGCTTCCCACCTGTGATCATCCACAGCCTTCTGACATTGCCAGATGTCTCTGTGAGGGCTGTGTGCATACAAGCACTCCTGGTTGAGAACCACCCACAGCACTATGTGTGAAACATGAAGTAGTCACACATATGTGTGGTTTGGAAATCTGAAGCCAGTTCCACTGAGAGTGGGAATGGAGGCCTCCCACACCAACAAGCTACTCAAGGACACCAGCAGTTGTCTGAGATGTCAACTCTAGTCCATGTGATTCTGATGCTATCTACTCAGAGACAGCACCGAACCCCACAGGGATGGAGCTCAATTACCCAAAACTGTCCTCCATTTTGGATGCTGGTCACAGAGCTGTGCTTCTGATCCACCTGCTGCAGGTTTTCCCAGAACAGCCAATTCAGGTTTGACTAATTTGCTGGAACAGCTCACTGAACTAGGCAACACATCTAGCGTTGCAATTTTTTTTTCTTTAAGCAAAGGATACAACTCCAGAGATAGCCAGATGGTAGAGATGCATAGGACAAGGGCTGGGGGAAAGGCATGGAGTTTCTATACCTTCTCCATACACAAATGTCTCCCCAAATCTATACACCCCCTCACCAATCTGGAAGTTCTCTGGAGGCCCTCCTCATGGGTCCTTTTGTCGATGTTATTACATGTAGAGGCAGGATGGATTAACTAGTTGACCAGTGGCAACTGAACTCAACTTTTAGCACCTCTCCCTTTCCAGGAGGCCTGGGGCTGGTACTGAACTGTCAACTCTTCTTTGGTTTCCCTGGCAGCCAGCCCTGTCTTCAGCTGCTGTCAACAGACTACCTACATTAACATAACAAGAGACACCTTTATCACTCTTCACACAAATTTCAAAGGTTTAGAGAGCTGTGAGCCAGGAACTGTGGACAGAAAGCAAATATATATGAGAAAATTTTATTTTGGTTATTTGAATGATCAAGTATATATTTATTTACTTCTTTTACATCACAATTATGATATGGTTCAGGGTTCGTTCTCTAACTGGGCTCATCTGGGATGTGTTGAGCACATGTTTGAGAGACAGAGGACATGATGTGACTATTAACTCTACCAGGCCCTTTGTGTGTTTTTCAAACAATGGGAACTCCTCATCTGTCATACACAATTTACCCTCACAGGTTTGTGTCAGAATGAGATTAGAAAAGGAAAATTTATTGAGCATCTCCTAGATCCTGGATCCTGTACAAGCCATTTTAAAGGAAGGAATTTACGTAAGTTACTCTACGAGCTCTGGTAGGTGTTAATAGTTCTCCCCATTTATAACTCAGGAAGGTAAAGCAATTTGCCCAACATCATATACCTGGTAAGTGATAGAGCTGGAATAGGAACCCAGGCATTGCAGTTTTGGATCTCACACTACATTTTTCTCTAAAATAGTACAGAAACTCTTTGTCGATGTTAAAGTAAGAAATCCAGTGTTAGTAACCTTCCTGCGCATGCTCAGTCCATTTTCCTGGAGCTAAAACATGCAAATATATTAGCAAGGAGCTTGTCTGTTGTGATCTTTTCTGTTTGCCTTGTTGCTTTCTACAGGTTTAAATTCTAAATATCTTTTGAGATCTAGTTCAAATAGCAGTGCCACCAAGGAACCCTTCCTCTTAACCCTTTTAATTTTTGCCACAGTGCTCTCTTTCCTTATAGCCTCCATACTTCATTCTAATTCTGCAGAACATATTCTCTATAGTAATAACAAATGTGTGACTTACTCCACTTCTCGCAGCAAGCCTCTTGTGTTAGTTATGGACCCTCATAGTGGTCATCCCTTATAATGGTCACCAGGAGCCTAGTCACTGCGTATATAGGAAGTGATAGGTTTCTAAATTAATGGCTGAATTAAGTGGATTGAGTAACAATCACAGTTATCCTTTATTGATTATGGATTCTTTGGTGGTGGGTGGTGGTAGGTTCTCACCTATGCACCTAAATCATATGGTGCTATAAACTTCAAAAAACTTAATACTATTTCAAAATAACCACTTAATCTCTATTTTATTGATGAAGTAATCAGGATGGAAAAAGACACTCAAAGAAGACTCCAGATTCTCCTCACATCTGATGCACTTTAGAGATACAGATGTCATAATGTAGTACAACTATCCTGTTTGTGACACCAATTATAATGCAAGCATATCAAATCTTGGTAGGCTCTTTATTGATTACAGCAGTTACACAGACATACCAGGCAGGGCAGGCCCAGAACCAGGGACAAGGCCAGGGAAGCTGAGAGACAGGAGAGTTCCCGCCAACCCCAGGAATCCTCAAGTCATTCTCTGGCCACTCTCTTTTGGCTGCATTCACCTCTCTCCCCGCTTTGTGCTCATCCCAGGTGACTCTGCCCTTTTATCCTTTCCTCATAGGCCCAGGTGAGCCTGCTCACATGCGCTTACATCCACTGGGGCAGGATTGTACAATCATAGGTAGGATACAACACCACAGGGGCTGGTCATAGGAGCTAATGGAGGAAAAAGCCTGAGTGACTCATTCATTCTATGCATAAGCACCCACAAAGTGTGAAAATTAGCTGAGTATAGCTGCCTCTTTAAGAGGGATTACATTCTACTAGCTGAGGAATTGGAGACAAAAGGTTCCTGATATTTACCATATGCAATTCTCAAATCAGAGGCCATTTTCTACCTTTATTTTTACTTTAGTTTTTACTTAGGCTATTACTGTTGAACATCACTACTGTACACTGACTGATGATTTGCCATAGATGTTGAAAAATATCTCATTGATCAGACTTTACCAACTGTTCAGGCAAGAGATCATGAAATGAGAGACTGGCTGACATAGGCCTGATTACTTTGCTTACAAAAGCTTTCTGTAGCTGTCATTATCTGGGCTTTGCTCCTGGACTCTACAGTGTCACTTCCTTAGAGAGATTGAGTAGGGCTGCCAAAGGCATTCTTCTTTGTCAGATGTTGCACTTACTATTGAATTTGCACCCAGGGAAACATTCATCTCTTGTGGCAGTCTTGCTGCCATGTTTGCTGTTCTGATGCCAAATTTGATACCAGCGAAGTTTAAGGAGGTCTCGTTAGAACAGAAGGGGTGGGTGTTGAGTGAATAAGAGTAATTAGCTTGAAGATGTGAGATCAGGATGTCAGCATAGTAAATTGCCACCAAGATTCGGAGTCAGAGACTCTCCCAGCTGAGTATTAACTCACTGGAGATCCTTAGGTTGCTCAGACACACCTTTGGCTGACCTTTGTTCCAGAATCAATTTTTAAAGGTGGTAACTCCACAAGGAGTCTTTATTAATGAGAAACAGTAACTGTACTTGATTTATCGATGATATACACTTTTCTTAATTATGATCTCATGGTACCCTACTCCAAAATATATGAATATCATCATAAAACACATAATTAGAGATTATGATTAAAATGTCCTTTTTCTCCTGGTCTGTTTCTATTATTTTTACAATAACCATGGAATCAGTATATCCCTGAAAGAAGCAGCAGTCTCCATCAACCACATTATCAACTGCTAACAAAGTGCTACATATTCTGTGACGCAAGGGGGAGAAAGAATATAATTTCTGCTTCTGATGCAAGAGGCAGAAATAGCTCAACTTTGATGACTGATCCATATTTGAGTATGTAATTAGAAAAACCCTTTTCTCACTTTTAAGATAAGCAAGTATGATACAGATGTGACTGAAAGAAAACACATATCTAGCTCTTAAGTATCCTGATCTTAGGAATTCTGCTTGATTTCCTTCTTCAGGCATAGCAGTAATCCAAAAAAAAAAAAAAAAAAAAACAAACAAACAGAAACTTGACAAGTTTTTTAAGGTTTATTTGCTGCAAGAAATCAACTTTCCTTCTATCTCTGACTTTTCACACCATATGAATTCAGAATACAGCCTCTGTGTAAAAATAATATTTCTTCAGAATAGAAAAATAAACTTGTCTGTACATGGAACATTTCCAAAGAGAGAACATGAACAAACAGGTTTTTAATTTCAGGTGGAAAGTAGACCTTTTGACCCAAATTTAATTGCAGATAAGAAACTCTCATGTCTAGGATTTAATGAGCTACTACCCAATGCTGCTTATTTTACATACACAAATTAAAACAAGTTATTTATGTTGAGAGGAAATAGATAATTAGTTATATACAACACACAGCTGCATTAAGAGATCTTGGTTTTCCAGAAATTGAGTACCTGAGGAAGTATTAGTCATCTGAAACCTTACAACCAGTCTCTCTAGTAAATAGCATCAAACTGTTTTCCATGTAAAAATCAACCATCTAAAAAGTTGTACCTAACAGTGTAAAGCCAAGTTTGCATGACAGCTTCCAACTTCTATGAGAGCTTAATCCTTGTGAACTGCATCTTTACCCATATGACTTTCTATTTCAAAAAGCAAGAGTCTGACTTCTTCTGTTTCATACTCTGCTGGGTTTTGAAAATTGGAAGCACATTGTTCAATTAAGAACCAATTAATGTGACATTCCAGCATGAAAGAAGTGTTAGGCAAGAGAAACCCACAGCAAACTAATCAGTTTAAAGTTTCATTGACTCACAATCTGCTGTTTCTTAAAGGCATAAGCATATTTTGCAATTATATGGCCTCCAGCTCTTGACACTTGAATGAGGGTCAAGCTGAGTCAGAGTTGCATGGGGATCTTCCCACGGGAGCTCAATTTCTTCAAAAATGTGCACTTCGGAGTTTACTTTCTTGGTTCTAAGCCATTGCTTTGCAGCCCATGCTCCTTTTGCCACATAATTCAAAAGACAAATAGCAGGGGGGAGTTTAAAGGACACTTCATTACAATCTAATTCTCTCAAGCAGAGATGTGGCTGTGAACTTCAGTTTCCTCATCTTGTACAGAGAAGCAACAGGATATGTTAAATGGAAAGAAGTTTCTGTATCCTTGCTACCACAGTAGAATAAACCCTGGTTTTAAAAATAAATGCCAGCTTCAGCAATTAGTCTATCAACTTAAATTCTTCTTGCAGTTTCAATTAGATTGAAAACTCTTCCCTGATTTCCACTCAGGCTGTTGTGCAACATTTCTGCACGGCTAACAGCTGTCTTATTCCACCCCAGAGAGAACTCTGTATCAGCTACTCCGGCATTTCTAGTTCATAAAGCACTCCAGGATCCAGTGGGTGAAAGGCACTCTTTAGCATCATGAGATGATATTTGTTAGTAGTAAATAAGCTCAGTAAAAAGGCAGCAATGATTATACTCTTGTTAACAAGTCACTCAACACTCTTGGTTCCCTGTACCAAGAACTGGTGGAGTAGCAAAGAACAAGGAGTGGCAGATCTTATGGGGCATTTTTTAATGCTGAAATATCATATGAGAGGGACAAAAATACCAAAGATGGAAGTTCACAACCTCTCAACATCATCTCCCATTTCAAAGTGAATGTGCCAGGAGATACTCTAAACAGGGTTTGGCAGATTTATTTATTTTTAACTTCAATTGAGGCAGCTTTCCAAATAATCTAAATGAAAGATCATCAATAATCCATTTGAACCCAAAGCTATATTCCTTTCTCCTCCATTTTCTCCTCAAGTCATTGTCACCTCCTTGCACTGTGCTCTTGGTAAGTAACATAAGAGACCTCCAACACTGTCTCCAACAAAGCTTCCTCAGAATCATCCCTTAGCATCTCTGTTGCTTACTGCCAGCTGCCCACCCTTTTCTTTTGTCTTCTGTGGCCCTGTTCACTCTTTTCCTAGTTTGGAGCCAGACTCTAACCCTAGTGTCTCTCTCACCGAACCTTCCTGGAGAAATGGCATTGAGTTTGGTCAGGGCAACAGAGGAAAAAGTCCTAAGTGTTTTTTCCTTCCCCCACCCCCCATCCTCTCTGCTTTCTTTCCACTGCTGTTTTGGCAGTAGCTTCATACCTCCAGGACCACAGCTTCCCTCAGCTCCAGCTCTAACTGGGCTCTCATTTCTTCTCCCTGCCCTTCTTCCTCGAGGCAGTAATGAACCACCCCTACTCACACCTCTTCAATCACCATTTGAGCAAGATTCTAAGTCCTGTTAGGACTGGTTTTCCTCCCTCCCACTGCACATACACACAAAAGGAAGGACAAGAAAGATGGAAAACTACACTGCTGTCTCACTGGCTGCCTATCCTAAACCTTTCTGTCATTTTAAACACTTCCATTTTATACACTGAGCATATATGGGACTTGCTACCTGCTATGAATTGATTAACTACTGTCTGAATAGGGATAGAAAAGCCCTTATTTCTGTGCTTATTAGTCACATGATGCAACTTCTTCATATGGAAGAAAGAATCAGGAAGGAATATTACTTTATTCAGAGCTGCCAAGCCTAATGTTGACATTAAGGTACTTTTCAAAGAAGGTAATCATTTAAGTAGTGAGAAAATTGTAATTAGTTACTTTCAAATACTTTAATGCTAAAGAAAGTGAAATATTCACTATAATAAAAGTTCATTTATTTTTTATAATGGATGTCTTTTATATGTATTTATTATAACCTAATAATATTAGCATATCTTTTGGGGATTAAGCCTAATTTCATATACCCCCAAGGGAATCCTATTAATTTAAAAGGAAGTAGGTATTTAGTGAGAGAACTCAACTTTAGGAAGTATAAATTTACTCTCATTACTTTATAAAGGATATAAGCTGTGTTTTAAATGGTAGCCAAATATTTGTAGCTTGTGTACTTCCTTTCTCATTAAAATTTTTGCCATGAAGATGAATTAATGTTGTGTCATTTTCTAGTCTCATTACAATCTTGGCCCTTAGATGAAATATTGAATCTTTAATGTTTTTATGAATTATAGCAGAAAACTGTATGAAGTTGACCTTTTTAATATGCTGGATTCTGACTGGCTGGCATTTCTACTCCTCCTTCTCCTGCAACAATTCCTACTAAAATGGAAGAAAGGTTTGAGATAGGTAGCCAATGAGAGAGCAGAATATTAAAAAGGTCATGGAGTGCAGTCTTCCCTACAAATTCAAAGAAATTTATGAAGACATTAAAATTCAGAGATTGTAACTAATATTTATGAACAAAATATGCATTTCATATTTATGAAATATAGCCTTGATTTTAAACCTCATTACTGTGATAAAAGTACAACATAATTATTCAAGGTTAAAAATGAGGCTGAGAAAATTTTTGAAAATCACAAAATTACTAGAAATGAACATAAAGATTGCCTTCTCTTTTCTTATAGTAAAAAACTACATATTTCTTCAGGAAAAGCACTAATATTGACAGAAAAGCTTTGACATTTATTTTGAGTGATTATAATGTTATTCACTATTGAAAGTATTCTTAATTAATAAAATAAGTAAAAACCAAAATCACTTTAGATTTTAGAATAATTGTTTTATCTAGAGTATTATATTTGTTCAGTATGTACTGGTGAGTGACTACATGTGCAGGAAAGGTAAAACAAACTACAGAAAGATAATGGAGGTCACATTAATGTTTGGAGGAGTATGTAAACAGTGCAAACCACAAGAATAAAAGCAAGATGAAGGATTATAAAATACTACTGTACTTCACTGTTCACTGTGGTGTCCTTTATAATAGCTGACACAAAGCAGAACTTCAGGAAAGCTTCATGAATGCATGAGTGAGACAGTGGGGACAGAGGGGAAAGGGTTCACATTCTCAGCATGTGAACCTGCTGCTTAGCATTTTTACTTTTTATGCATTACCTAGCCCCAGTTTACAATCCTCCACCTCCATAGAGTAGCCACATGATTCTGGCTGACAAGTTGAGTTTCTTTTTCAGTGTTGGGGGCAATGTGGGCATTTGGCACAACTGGAATTGATGCAAACTCATATGGAGGGACGGATATGACTGTGAAGGAAGAAAGAGGTTGTTAATTTTTTACTAATTCACTAACCACTAACCAGGACAGAACATCCTTGAAATTTCCTGTGGTCACCTTTGCCATCAATTAGGAAAAAAGCAGCTAAAGAATGAAGCCAACAGGGGAGAAAGCAAACTTACTCGATGAAGAAAGGAGAAAGATATGGTGACGTTATGTGAAAGCCTGAGTAAGGGTTTATCTAGGCCACCTATTGCTTATTTCCTTTTGTTTATGCTAATTTAAGCTGAATATTTTTCTCACTTCCTATCAGAAGACTCTTAACTATGGGATTAATGCAAAGGTTTTTAAGCTGCATATGGAAACATAAAATCAATACTGAATAATACAACCTACTACTTTTGAATGTGGATGCATTGGTCAATAAATTATAAATGTATGCGAACTCAGAACAACTCCTGTCATTATTAGTGTAAATTAGACCTGAAATCTAAAAATATTCTATACTCAGAGACCTGGACTCTAAAAATATTCTGTACTCAGAGAACATCTTTATACTTGCACAGATTGGGAATCATCACTATAAGTGCCTTTATTTATAATTAATCTATGATGTATTAGTACTATAGTTACTTATAGTCCTCATAAGAGCTAAATTTCTTTGCACTCAGAGCAAGGATGCAGATTTTATCCTGCCTATTAACCAATTATTAAACATTTATTAATATTTACAATATGCAGAGCATTCTGAAGGGTTAAAGCAAGTTTAATTCATGATAAGCAACCAGCAATATGTCAAATTAACTTTAAAACTCATTATTTTGCAAATTCTGTGTGTGTGTGTATCTGGTATTTTATACACACACTTACACACACACATATATATATAATGCTAAAAGATTGCTCTTAAGGGAATATATGACAGAGGGAGATGGTTATGACCAATTCATTTCTTCCACTGAAAAGTAAATTAGAGGTCATTCTGAGAAGTTGCAATTCTTAAGTACATGAACAAGGCTGTTTTCTGTCTCAGCTCACATTATTCCTTCTGCTTTGCATATGCTTTGCTTTCATATAGTGGACACCTCTCTACCTGCTTGTCTCCCGCTCCTGTTTCCAGGTCCTCTGCAGTATCCCATTCTACAGAGTAATGTTGTTGACCATGAGCCTTTCTGTTGCTCTTTAATGGAGGAGGATTAGAGATAGTACCAGGAGAGCCCTCTGGTTCCCTGGTTTCCAATGGAGCTCAGCCAGGGGGAGGCATCTGTGGGATTTGAGAGAGCAGGGTATTTCCTCCCCTGGCTCCTTTCCTGTGAGTCATGTAGGTTGGCTGCATCTTTCAATCAACCCTTCATCTTGACCATCTTCCCTTCCTCTTGGTCATCTTCAACTCAGAGGTGGTAAGGCATCCCATTGTTGATTTTCCCTGACATCGCCTTTACTTCTGTAAATATTCCTTTCTTAATCTCTCATATTGATATGCTCTTTTTTACTTATTCTTATTTTACATCATTGTTTACCCCAGGGTTCTCCCACCACCTTATCACCCATGAATCACCATCTCAAACTTTTGTGCCCATCTCACTACTCTCCCCTCTTTTGCTCTATGCTTCAGTTCTGCTGACAGTTTTAAATTTTTCTCATCCATTTGTTTGTTTTCCTTCTATCCCTCATATAAGTAAGACCATTTAGTATTTCTCTTTTTCTTTCTGGCTTATTTCTGCTAGCATGATTCCTTCTAGCTCCATCCATGTTGATGCGAATGACAAAAAGTTTTACCTTTTTTCATTGGTAAGTTTGTCTTTTTTGACTGATGAATTATTATTATTCCATTGTGTGCATATACCACAATTTTTGGACCCATTTGTCCATTTGGGGGCATTTGGGTTGTTTCCATATCCTGGCTATTGTAAATAGCACTACAATAAATGTCCAGGTACAGGTATCTTTTTGGATTAGAATTTTTGTAAACTTTGGGTAGATTCCTAGAAGTGGGATTTCTGGATCAGAAATCAGATGGCATTTCCATTTTCAGTAGTTTCAGGGTTCTCCACAAAACGTTCCAAAGTGGCTGCACCAGATTGCATTCCTACCAGCAGTGTAAGAGTGTCCCTCTCTCACCACATCCATGCCAGCACTTGCTGTTGCCTGTTTTTTTGATATTGGCCACTCTTACTCGTGTAAGATGGTGTCTCATTGTGATTTTGACTTTCATTTTCCCGATTATTAGCAATACTGATGATGCTCCCTTTTTTGAGTGAGCAGTTGAAGTGCCCACTGCTTTCTTTGTTCCACCGCTTGTTCTTGTGCCCTTGAACCATTGCAATGGTACCATTTCACTGCTTTGTTCCCATATCCATCTTCTCTGGAACTCCTGGAGCACAGACTGTGCCTGTTCCTCAGTCCTTGGGCCATAGCAGGTGCTTACAGGTTAAATGAATGATGAGTATCTGAGAATATGACCTTTCTTCAAAGTCAGTATAATATTCAGGCAGTTGCAATGTTATAGTATTTTGGAGGGTCTTAATAAATGCTTGCTTCATCATGAAGAACTCAAGTCAAGAGTTTGATCACTCAAGTTTACCCAGATTTTGAAATCAATTCTTTCTCTCAGTTAGTTAATTTGTTTGAATTTATAAAATTCAAATAGTATGGGTTTTTGGATAAAATAATTCCATGTTAAGAGCTAATGATAAAAAGAATAATTGCCAAGTCAATATCCGTTAATGTTCACGGATTTTTATTATGAAAAGTTTCAAACATAAAAACAGAAAGAACAGAATGTCCTGATACATCTAGATTTAATGATGATTAACATTTTTGTATATTTATAGTACTCATTAACCATCTAGAGTTGTATGTCTGCATATGAACACATATGTACATATTTGTGCATATAGAGAGAAATAATTTTTTGCTGAATCATTTGGAAAGAATTTCAAGCATCATTAAAATTTCACCTCTATATACTTCTGCATGCCTTTCTTAAAACTATAATCTTTCAACCACACTGCTAGTAGCATACTTAAGCACACCAATAATAATTCCTGATAGCAGCTAGTATGTAGGTGCATTGATGGAGTGTATTTGTCAGTCAGTTTCAGGGAGCAGGGGGCACCTTTGGGCCTCAGAGTTATTTTGTTTTAATCTCAATTTTATCTGGCTGCACCATATTATCTAAATGTTGCTATTTGCCACTTCTGCTATAGCCACTGGGGTCAAGAAATTTAATTGTACATGAGTTGAGCAGGGAACTCCTGGATTTCTCCAGCAGTTCATTCTTAGGGATGTAGTTCCACGACTGCCTGAGAGAGGTAGAGGTAGTTTCTCAGCAGGAAGGAACTTTAGAACTCTCTCCTCTTCTTTTTCTTTTTTCCTAATCCTAGTCTGGGACAGCTTACTTTCATTGGGCTAAAATTTATTTCTATCTTTTCTAAAAGAGAGCAGAGAGAAACATCTACATGTAAAAAGGGATTCTGTTATGTTATAGAATGAAAAGAATAAGTACAGCATTTCAGAATCCTCACTGAGGTTGTCCTGTCTCACTGACACCCACAACCCACATAGTTTTGCTGAAACATGCTCTGTATTAGTCGAAAGGTTTTGGTCCCTTGTTTGTCATTAACACAAAAACAGGGTTAGCCTGTGAACTCACAAAATTAAGCTGCTTTGATTGAGCTTTCCCTCTCCTTGTAGATTTCATTGACCAGCTATTAAGAAAAAAAAGCTCTTCATCCCTTTGGTTGAAATAACATGGCAAATGAAATTAGGTTTGAGGTTTGAGGGCTACTTGGTGAATACTGAGTTAGCACAAAGCTACGTGGGTGGTGTTGAAAAGCCTCCTTTATGTTAGGGGTGAATGTTGAATAGAAGTTGGTAAAGATCCCACCTGCCTTCTCCTTTCCTGTTTATAAGAAGATGGAGGTAGGAGGGAGAAAGTCAGAGTATTTCTTTCCTTCTCTTTTTGTCTTGCTGGAGGTTGGGGGAGCAAAACTCCTTTGAGTCCATCTCTGAAAAATCCCAGCTTCTGTAGTATAACCTTTTTTGTTTTTTTACCCTCCTAGGAGAACCATTTATAGGGTAAATGAGTTACTCAGATTTCCCCTCCCCCCATTAGTATCCATGGCCAACATCTATGTTATTGCACCCTCCCCATGATTGTGCATGTACCTGGGTGTGCACATATGTGAGTGGACACACCTGCATCTAGGAGGAGGCAATAAAAGGATGGCATCATCTGGGGGAGGGGAGAAGGAAGGAGAAAGGAGAAACTAGAGTGGATTTTTTTTTAATCATTAAATACCCAAAAGAGAAACCCAAAGGCTTCAGCATTCTTTGTTTGAGAAACCACGGTGAACCTATGAGGATTGGGTTGCTTACCCAACACCATTCTCTTCAGAGTTGTAGTTCCTATTAACACCTACCAATTTCATACCAGTTTTCTGCTACTTATAATCCCTGATAACATCCTCATCATTCCGTTTGCCTTCACAGTTCTTCCACAAAGTTCTACACACCAGTGTAGCTAATTTCTATATTGTTCCCTTGTAAAAGTGTAGAATAGTTTCTTTTTTCTTGCTTGGACCTTACTTAACATATCTTCCCAACATAGCCTCTTTATAGCTTCACATATAATGATTGAGACAGTTTCAAAGTGAATATTAATTTCCTAAATTAGTGAATGTCAACTATATGTAAGGTATGATGTCTAGGGGAGAGGGAAAAAGGTCTTATATTAAAGAGCTCACAATTAAGTGGAGGAAATAGATCTACAAATACTATTAATAAATGAAAGTTTATAAGGATAAAAAATATATTCAAACTGCTCAAGCAGTTTTGACTTATTCTTTATTGAAACTCAGTCACTTAAATATATTTTAAAAGTACATTCTTGTTATGTATTTTTAAGTTTTCTACAGAGTCTGAAAAAAAACTTAGTCAACTAAACTTACTATACTTGAATATTTTATGCCCATGAGTGCAAAAATCTTCTCCAAATAATTTACTTACGGCTACCTGACTTACTGAGGGATCTCATAGTGAAGGAACATTGATGAATCCTTTTACAGTGAACCTTAGAAAGGCATTTCCAGCTGTCCCAGGGCAATCTTAGTGTTGATGCTAGAGTACAAAGGTAGGCAGAAGTGACTGGGATTCACAGCAAAACGTATCAGCAAAAAAGAGGCCTAAGTTCTACCAGCAAATTGAATTTTAGAAAGGGTGAATTAGAATTTAGAATTTCAGTTCTGTACAGAAGTCCAGTCCATGTGCTGGTGTCTTCTGTTGCCATAAGGACTTGTGGGCCCTTTTCCCGGCAGAGAGAAGCTCTTCCTTTGGGTACAGAAAGTGGGGTCCACATCAGAGGATGCCTATGTGATTCTTTTCCCCAACTGCTCCTTCAGCTTGTGCGGGAAACTTCCCTGGCTTCCTTTGCCCCTTCCCATGACCCTAGAATTGATGCCCTTTACTTTCTGGCAGTGGTCAGCTCTGGGCTTCTTGCACGTCCTTTGTGAGGGCAGGAAACACTGAGGAGGTGCCTTGGAGACTGAGGGCAGCTTGCCCAGTGGCGCAGTCTCTGCTCCGCTCCACCCAGACGTGATGTAACCCAACCTCAGAAACACAAGAATCTCCCTCCCCCACCCTGGCTATGGTGGAGCCAGTTCTAGTTTCTTAAAATTTTCTTAAATGTAGGTATGGAATCAGGGAGGGCTAACTGAATGTGGAGCTTGTGCATAATGTGCAATTAGGTATTTACAAACACTCCACTCTAAAAAGAGCCTGGATGGCAAGCTTCACACGTTCTTGTCCAAACTACTGCTCTGCACCAAGAGGGTTTCACAAAGTAGCTTCACTTTTTGATTGTTTGGTTGTGTTCTTAGCAGGATCTCCAGTGAAATAGCAGAAGGTATAATATTATCTTTTAAAAATTAGTTTGGCCTATAAGAAAGAAACCCAGTGATAGGAAGTGACTAACACATACTGCATATTGAAGTTTTGTTCACCTAAAAGGAAGTTGACATTAATTCAGTTTCTTTGGGATGCCTCCTCTTTGCCAACTCGAATAAGGGACAACACCAGTTTTCAAGATTTTGTCCCAGGATCCCTTTACAGCCTTAAGAATTACTGAAAGATCCAAGGAACTATTCTTTATGTGGGTTACACTCACAATGAAAACAGAAACATTTTCTACACATTGATTGAATTAAAGATAACAATAATAGCCCCACTGCATAGAATCATTAAAACACAGATCTCTGAAAAATTATTATTTTTCTTAAAAAATGAGTGGATCACCAGCAGGCAGCCTCCTGAGGGCTGCCTGCACGCCTGGGTTCCTAGCTGTCAGAGCTCCCTTGCCAGCAGAGAGCAAAGGGGGTGAAGGATGCTAGGTAAGCCTCCTGAACCAAGTGAGCCCAGGTAGTGGTGCGTGGGCGGGTGTGGGGGAAGCCCCTTCCATTTTGCTTTCACTCCAGCTAAACTTCAAGAGGAGCAAGAATATGCGCAACACAAACTCCATCAGCCCACAAGCCTGAGCTGGACACAGCAGATGGACAACCGAGAGAACCAGTGCATGCGAGACAAGAGAAACAATTGCAGAAACATGATGTCACGAAGCGCACCTATGGGCTCACTAGGTCAGGAAAACCCAAGACCTCATTTCGAAGATGCCTTCTAGGAGAGCAAGACCCCCTCCCCACACTATGGGAGAGGAGAGGAAGACCAAAGATGGGGTAATCAGCCCCACAACAAAACTGCAAACTGAGGCAGAGGAGATGATCTACAATGGCCATTCACAGATGCCTGTATCCACAGAGAAACTTCTTCACTGACAATGGCTCAGGGCGAGACCCCCTAAATCTGACCATAGGTAAAGCAGCTAAACAGCAGAGATGGGATTGGAGAAGACGGCCTGCAGCAAGAAATCATGGACAGATCACAGATGAATACAGACTGGCCACCCAACGCTAACTTAAGACCGAAAACCTACCCAGCAAGATTCGCCTGGTTCCAACAACACAGTTCCTCACCTAATGAAAGAACACTGCCACAGGAAAGAAAGAGACTACTGGACTTAACACAAACTAGTAAACAATAAAGAGTGGTGTTTGAGAGAATGAAAGGGGTACCAGAGGGAGGAAGGGGGAGGTATCTCCAAAACCACTTACAGAGATTGTGATCTAAAGAATATAATAAACAAGCTAAGCACCAAACTGAAGCACACAATTTCGGGCGGGGAGGAAAGGGGGGGATTGGTGGGGACGGTGGGGGGGTGAATCCCTGGGATTATAATGATGTGAAATTTATATACAAATAAAAAAAATAAGTTCTGGAAGTCCTAGCTAGGGCAATAAGACAAGAGAAAGACATAAAAGGAATCTGAATAGGGAACAAAGAAATAAAGTTATCATTATACGCAGATGATACGATTCTCTATGTAGAGAACCCAGAAAAATCAACAGAAAAGCTGATTGAAATAATAAAGCAATTTGGTAAGATAGCTGGATACAAAATCAACACACACAAATCAACAGCATTCATATATGCAAAGAATCAATCAGAAGAAAAAGAAATTAGAAAAAAACACCCCATTTACCATTGCACCAAAGAAAATCAAATACTTGGGAATTAACCTAACAAAAGACGTAAAAGACCTATACAAAGAAAACTATAAAACATTCTTAAAAGAAATAGAAGAGGATGTGAAAAAATGGAAAGACACTCCCTGTTCATGTATCGGAAAAATCAACATTATCAAAATGGCCATACTACCAAAGGCCATCTACAGATTCAATGCAATTCCAATAAAGATCCCAATGACATATTTTAAAGAGATAGAACAAAAATTACTGAAATTCATATGGAACAACAAAAGACCCCAACTAGCCAAAACCCTTTTGATAAACAGGAGAGAGAATGGAGGTATTACTATTCCAGACTTCAAACTGTACTACAAAGCCATAATACTTAAAACAGCATGGAACTGGTACAAAAACAGACAAACAGACAAATGGATCAGAATTGAATACCCAGAAATAAAACCACACATAGACAGTCAATTAATCTTTGACAAAGTGGCAAAAAACATACCCTGGAACAAGGATAGCCTCTTCAGTAAGTGGTGGTGGGAAAATTGGATCAAAACTTGTAAAAAAATGGACCAGGACAACACCCTCACACCCTGTACAAAAATTAACTCAAAATGGATAAAGGACCTGGAAGTGAGACCTGCAATCATAAAATACATAGAAGAAAACCCGGGCAAAACCCTATATGAATTTCACCTCAGAAATCCATTTGGGGAAACAACTACGGCTGGCAAAAAAATGAAGGAAAACATAAACAACTGGGACTGTATAAAACTAAAATGTTTCTGTTCAGTAAAAGAGACAATAAACAAAACAAAAAGAAACCCAACTGACTGGGAGAAAATTTTTGCCCTCCAGACAAGTGACAAGGGTCTGATAACAAAGATCCACGAAGAGCTCCTACAGCTC
Source organism: Uropsilus gracilis (assembly GCA_004024945.1). Taxonomy (NCBI): domain Eukaryota; kingdom Metazoa; phylum Chordata; class Mammalia; order Eulipotyphla; family Talpidae; genus Uropsilus; species Uropsilus gracilis. The sequence goes on from PVHY01022562.1 coordinate 21,912, forward strand.
AACAAAAACAAAGCAAAAAATCCACTCAAAAAATGGGGAGAAGAACTAAAAAGACACTTCACCAAAGAGGAGATACAGATGTCTAATAGGCATATGAAAAAAATGCTCCACATCACTAATAATCAGGGAAATGCAAATTAAAACCACACTGAGATACCATCTTACACCAGTAAGAATGGCCCATATAAATAAAACGGACAATAACAAATGTTGGCGCAGATGTGGAGAAAAAGGAACTCTCTTACACTGCTGGTGGGAGTGCAAACTGGTCCAGTCACTATGGAAGACTGTGTGGACCCTCAAACAATTGAAAGTGGACTTACCATT